>JAHNZQ020000172.1:223503-244054 GCA_019155205.2 Gracilaria vermiculophylla | reverse complement strand
CCTATGATTTTGAAACGGTTTTTTAACTTGAAGTTTTTTGAAAACTAATTTTGGTAGCACTACAGTACTAAAAACGATGATTTGCATCAAAATGCCAGGTGTCCTATAATTTTGAAACAGACTTTATCATTTAATGACTTGTCCTTTTTCGGCGCGACACGGTAAGCCTCACATGGTCCCCCAAGTTGAACGCCAAAGGCATGGACCATTGAACAACATCAGTGAACATGAGGTCGATGTCCATTGCAGCTTTTATTCCCCCCAATTGAAATAGATACGTTTATTGATCTGCTCGCACTTTTACTAATCATTTCAAAGATAAGGACTGTGAAAAGAACATGGGTTTGCAATCTGTATCTAATTTTTCGTCGACGACTTAACATCGAGAAGCGCCATCGCTGATAAAACTCAATGATAGCATCGACATTATAAATATATAACAAAACTCTGATTCATTTCAGGGTTGTATTTTTCTTTCATTTCTTACTGCCATTGATCCACGCGAGCGCAAATCAACTTCACAAAGTCGCAGTTTTCTCCAAAGCATTCCATGCCTCGGGCATAGTATCCATCTTCGCAAAGTCCTACCACACGCTCCTCAGAAACCCAATCTCCATCTTTTATATCACTTTCGCTCACTCGGAAACCAGATACCAAGCGCCCGCACTGCAGCCTGAGTTCTTTGCAGTAATCACCACTGCATTGCACGCCGTTCATGACCATACCAGTGGGACAAGTGACGGCCTTCTGACCATCTGAGCTTATCCATGACGTCCAGTATCCCGCATAAGTCACCGTTTCTGAATGGTCGATGTGCACAGTAATGAGTTGCTTCAAATCGCAAAAATGACTGGAGCACATTATGCCAGCTATCAACGACGTCTCGCGAGGCGAAAGTCCCCCATATTCTTCGCTGAACCAACCGCCTGTCGTTATATATTTTCCAGCGCGCATGTAAGGAAGCCATGAAGCGCTTGCGTTGAAAATCAAAGCACAAATGAATATGACTGTGATCTTGATCATCCTGGTACTTTGTTTGGATCCGCTTGGCTTGTAAATTGAGGTCTTGGTCAGCTTTTGATCGATTTCCTGAAAGACTGAATTCTAACTGCCTTCTTCCACGTTCTCTCATGGACTACTTTCTTCGCGTTTATATAGCAATGTTTTGGATCTCAATGGAGGAGGATGCTTCTGTACAATGTGGTTTGCATTCGTGTGAACTACGGCCGTGAATTTCCAGCGGCTTTTTTTGAAGCTGCGAGATGCTAAAAGCCTCGTATCTTCGGGGTGCATTATTATTGCTGAACATTGCCTCTTTGTTATGACTTCATCAAAGCATTCGTGTCGTGATTGATGTGATGATGATACTGAGCTGCCCAACGACAGCCATGAATTAACAGCTGTACTTTTTGAAGCGAGATATTCAGAGCCTCGTAGTTGAGGATGCAGGATTATTACTGATCATTGCCTCCTTGTCATGACTTCATCAAAGCATTCGTGTTCGTGATTGATGGGTTGATGAATCTGGACTATTCAAATTCGATTCCAATTGTTTTTTTTGGAAAGAATAGTTCTTTCCCATACACCTGTACAGTCTTTGAAAAACATAAGACATGTTGTGAATTGTGAAACAAACCCATAAAGCCTACAGAAAAAAACAGATGAGAACAGTGGAATATTCTGAATGGCAAACAAGGATTTTATAAAATTATTTGGACATGGTGCCTAGACTCTGGCGCGTCCCTCCAAATGACAAATGACCAAAAAGAATTCACGGAATATAATATCTAATATTTAGACCCTACAGAAATAGACTTGGAGACGGAACAACAGTGTATTCTACGAAGAAAAGAAATATTAATATGGGAATATTACTGAATGACAAAGTATTATCTGCACTACTCCAAGATGTACTGCATGTACCATAAATTGATACAAATATATTATCTATTACGCAAATAGATGAACGAGGATGTCAAATCTATTTCAAGGATAGTTTATGTTCGGTAACATTAAAAATTTCAAATGAAAGATTCTTCAAAATCAGAAACGACCATGAAACGTATAGCTTTACAACCTCACAGATTATCATGGAATGTATTTCAGCATATGAAGTCACATTTACGGGAAAAAATCTATGACACGCAAGATTAGGACATCTTTGAAAAAATACTTTAGAAAAAAATGTTTCTAACTAAACGGCACATGGTTTGCCAGCAAACGAAGATATAAGATCATACCTGAAATGTGCTATTTGAATAGTGACTTTAAAAGTATTTCATGTCACAGGAAAAATTCTTTTCAACAAAAAACCGGAACTTATTCATTTAGACTTATTTTGTCTTATACGTAAATCGTGAAAAGGTGGAAAATCGTATTTCCTTACTTTTCTTGATGACTTAACTACAAAATCGTTTCTGTATGTTCTAAACTCCATATTCAAGACTCTGCATATGACAAATAATTTCGTCAATATAATAAAAAATCAAGAAGAAAAAACCGTGAAAAGAATTAAAAATGACTGTAAAACATATATATATATTTATATATTTCCTAAGCATTTCAAAATATCCCAAGTAGAAAAGGATTAACACACTAGCCAACAGATGCATTACTTTAGGTACTTTACAAGCCTCAAATGAATAAAATTGCAAAAACATGAAGTAGATTTGTTTGCCAGAAAGTAAAAGTTATGCTATATTTCGAAAATATTTCAAAATCGTTTTGAGCAGAAACAACTCAAACAGCACATGAGTTAAGAAATGCTTCACCGACAAATTGTCTTCGAAATTGTGGGGAAAAAATCCTGATGTTTCTAACTTACGTGTGTTTGGATGCAAAGCGTCTGTTTTTATTCCAAATAATGAAAGAATCAAATGGGATGCATAGTCAAAAGTCCGAACATTTCTCGGATAAGACAACAAAAATTATTGTTTTATGGATTCTACAACAAAGAAGCTGAACATAATTGAAAAAGCAATCTTTATTGAAAACAAAATTCGAGAAACAAGTTTTTATCATAAAAGGATAATGAAGATAGCGATTTAGAATTTCTCAAACTAAAAATAGCAAGTTTGTGGACAAGCAGTTTTGCAGATTCTCCGAGGAAAGCGATACGCTCTGTGCAAAGCAAAGAGTCAGAAGAAATGCTGCAGCAGAGAGATTCCGATCGCGTGCTTCGGCACGCGATCGGAATCTCTCTGCTGCAGCATTTCTTCAAGGGTTGCGCTGCGACTTGCGCCTGGGGGGGTGGGGGGGGGGGGGGGGGGGGGGGGGGGGGGCGGCGGGGGGGGGGGGGGGGGGGGGGGGGGGGGGGGGGGGGGCGATGGCCGCCCGATTCCCCCGCCGAGCGGCCGCTGTGCGACGCTATGATCGAGTTTTTGTGTGCACAGGCTGGTGCGTGCTGTTCGGATGCAGCGGCGTCCACCGTGTTTGGAGCCACGCTCGCGCGTGTGCGCGCGATTGTGTGCGTTGCTGTTGCGCTTTAGGTGTGCGGAGCGATATTCACGTCGGGTGACAAAAATTCACAGCGCAAACAGGGAGGCGGGCCGTACGGTGGACGGGCTATTTTGTGATGTCATGGGAGCAAAGCCGTGCACGAGGCATGATGTGACGGGAATAGGCTTTCGCGTGCACGCACGGAAACAGCACTGAATTTAAACACAACTCTGAGGCAATTTGTGTGTGACACAGATAGAGTTATTGGGACACGCAGAACCCGAA
Source organism: Gracilaria vermiculophylla (assembly GCA_019155205.2). Taxonomy (NCBI): domain Eukaryota; phylum Rhodophyta; class Florideophyceae; order Gracilariales; family Gracilariaceae; genus Gracilaria; species Gracilaria vermiculophylla. Next base: position 240,331 of record JAHNZQ020000172.1, on the reverse strand, counting down.
AGACAGTCTCGAATGCAGTATTCAAGGTACACTTTTTTCAAGTACTGGATCGAATAAGTTATTGTCAGTTTATGTTATATTGGTAATTGCAGCACATTATCTACTCTTGCAGACATAGAGTCTGCCGTTCTTCTACGAGAATCATCCAGACTCCTCTTCGTAACGCATCTTCCGCTCCGCCATGTTACGAATTCGGTTTATTTACACACATCATTCTGTTTTTTATAATCCACGTCTGCAACCTTGCATTATTATGGCTGAAAAAAATCGCAACAAAGAGAATAATTATTACTCATGCATACGAATTAACTATGCGAGACAGGCTGCAATGAAGTGTAACAGCTTTGATGCTGTTTTACATCTCGAAACCAGCGGACTGGACATAGTCCTTGTCAACGGATAAGGGCCAATCGGTGAGCAGGAAAAACTATGCGCTTCTTTATTGCACAGATTGGAACACAGTAGTACTTGCTGTAGTTGTGGGGGCGACAGATTTACTCACTAGAAAGAATAATTTGGTTTGATTCAGGAAGCAAGAAAAGAATAGGTAGGGAGGGGATATCATATGCGTTTCATTTGTTCAACATTGCAGGTATTCACAAGCTTGCAATGCTTATCTTCACAACTGATTGGCTTCGATTTGTTCAGCAGAGTAAAAAAACCGTCGTATGAAATAAATCGTGCAATAGACGAGCTCTCGACAGCATAATGGTTTCTCGCTCTCAATGAAGCACTTAAGGGGAAAACCAGACAATTGGGGTTCAGGACATTGTCCTGAGCAGCGAAGAGAAGGTTTCCTTTAACAGAAATTTGGGACTTTCGTGAGCATTCGCTGCCCACATATTCACGAAAACAAATACAAAATACAACTCTAAACAGCATCACGGCCACAACACAAATGAGGCGAACACAAATTTTAATCAGCTTTCAGATATTCAAGGTCACCGAGACTATCTTATGCCTCGAGACCGATTTTACTGTCTCGAGTCGGATTCTGATGTAACTGATATGCAAGTAATTGGGTGCAACCTAAAAACACGTATTCACAAAGAACGAATGCACTGGATACAACCTGAAAAACGTAAAACATTTGTTTTGTGAACCAACGAATGCACACATTATCAATCAAAACAGAAAGAGAAGTGCATTTGTGCTTTTCTTCTTGCATTTTCCAGTTCATTTTCCAGTTATACCCACTTTTTCCCTCTTGTTTTTCAGTCATTATGATCGCATTGTTTAGTGCAATCGAACATGATGCTCCTGTTCGTACTATATTGCATGTGAAGAATAGTTTTTGTCTTGTGATTATTATTCTGCTACTTTGAAAGCATAGAGATACAAAAAATAATTAGATTATTTTAGTAATTGTTTTCGATTACCTTTATGATCGTTGCAACGTACCACTTTTCGATTGCGATCGATCTCTCAACCTATCATTGCGCGAGCCTTTGGGTTTTTTGTCTACATCTTTTTTAATGGTTTTCACTGTCACACTCGCAGATGTTCTGTTTATACCTTCGTCTTCGGAGTCTCGTGAAAAAGCACAAGTATTGTATTGCAGGTTGACTAACAACTTGTACTGCTTGTCTTACCTAAAATTTTAAGCCACGATAATCAACTGTTTAAGAATACTAAATACTGTGTAAAATATCTTATGCATAGTGCAGAAAAAATGCGCTTCTTTTTAATTCACGGTTGCCTTGCGCAGTAGGAAACTTAAATTCTTGTTCAAAAACTTTTTGAAGAATCTCATATGAAAAATGGATCTATTTTTTTTAATATTTGTCAATGCTGGCTATTTTTGAACGTTATGAGTTCCAATCGGGCGCAAATGTTCTCCTACTTCATAACAATACAGAATGAATCTTTTTTAAAAGTAGAGGCTCTGTGATAGTTTGGTTTTTGAAAGCAAAGTCGGCTTTTTCGCTGAAATTTCAGATCAAACTCCAACCCGCACCACTGCCGAAGCATTTAATACATTAACTTTTTGTAATCTATATTTAATCGTTTGTTTGACGGTTTTACAACTGTTTATCAACAATCGACATTTACATTTGTTAATCGGTAAGGTCACCTTCCTCGACCGTTCTCCCAAGCATCTACCATCCATGAGCCTCCTCTCCGTAGGCTCCTTGCAGAAGCGTTGATCATTCATTGGCTGGACAATTGCGGAAGCTACACGTTCTCTTCGGTACCTTCATACAGTTTTGATCATTCCAATCATTTTGACCGTAACAGCAGAGGAAATTTGTACACGTGCAAGGGGCCGACCTGTACTTCGTCCAGCAGACGTTGACCTGTCTCCTGTTGTCCAAACGGATGGCCTTTTGTTATCGGACTCTGATGTACAGTTGTCCTTTCGCTTTCATGGGGAAGAGTCCAGTACCATACTTCATTAACAGTTGCTTGCAATGCAATCTGGACCCAAACGGATCGACATAAGAACAAATCACAGCCAATGACCAAAGTTCAAATGAACAAGGTCATTGTTTATAGTTGTCTCGTTTCTTTGAGAAATCTGAAATGAGCCACTAGAGCAAATGTTTTAGACGAACATAACAAAAGAAAGTTCTTAATTATAATGCAATTCAGACGTACCTAAGGGTGTGAACCTCAATAATGATGACAAAATGAGCTTTTCTTCATCCCAAGAGTGAATTAAACCCTATTCGTGCAGCTCATGTAAGGCTCTGTGTTCTAAACATGCAACGTTTGAGCAACTTTTGTTGAAATCATCATCAGAATGCTCTACCGAACATTTTTTTGAATATATAAGCTCCGTACCTTCTTTTGCAACTGCCCACATTTTGCCCATATCACATACAAAACGATAGTTTGTGCTCAACATGACTAAACTCAGCATTTCCATCTTGCTGATTCACTCAGCTGCGCTTGTTGTCTTCTTCTTTACAATATGCGAGAGTACTAATACAAAGCCGCGTCACTTGTTGGAATTGCATGACTATTTCCGTGCTTCTTCAACCGTTGGCGATCGGTTGCCTCAAATCTCACATTCAAGCGCCGACTGCGGAGAAACTGGTACTCTCTGTAAGTTCAAATAATTCCATTATCAATTTAAGAAAAGACTTCGTTTTTGCTCCTTGCATGTGTCCTAACCCAGAGCATATGAATGGAAAACAGGTTCAGAAGATGGATGTATCTGCTTTCCTGATAAAACGTGTGGAAATGCAACAGTTCTTGCAGAAAATCTCATCAAGTGCCCACCGTGCAATGCATATAATGGACAAGGATGTTCAGAAAATGATTCATGCATAACAACCACTTTATATGACAAAACTATAACGTTTTGCTCAGATTGTTTATGGGCATCTGTTCATAAGGCTGCACTTGCATGCATGAAGCCGTGTAGTCGATCAGAACCGGGAAGTATGGAATGCAAGGAAATCAGCTGCAGTGAGCAGTTCTATGGTTCAGGTATCGCGGGCGCTGCCAATGTTGATTATCCTGACTGTGTTTGCAGGTGTTGTAATGGGGTAAGTTTACAAGTCTCCAAAATATTCCACGTTATGGATCTAACCTTTGGATTTCTTCTATCTTTTTTCGGAACACGATGGATAGAAAACCCCAACCTGTGAAACGGAACTGAATGCTGCTGGAACGTGGGTGGGGGTTCTTATGATGCGTACAGTATGCAAATGTATGTGAAAAACAGTGACATTAATACTCTTCCTTAATTCAGGGAAGTAGTGAAGAACGAAGCTTGAACGACACTTCATTTACATTTTCAATAATGGCAAGTATGCATATTACTGTTTGCTTTGTGATAGCCGAAGGTTACGGTCATAAATTTCCTGGATAAAATAGGGCTGAGAAGGCGACCATGTCATATCAATGTGCTGGAAGTCAACTGCTTGTCGCTTGCCCCACAGATGGGCATGTGGAAACCATTGCGTTCAATAAACCTTATAGCAAGTTCACCGCTTTTATGGGTGAACGAGTGGGAGAGCAAAATCCCAAGAGCGATGTCAAGAAATAAAAAATGCCCGAAGAAGACATTACGCAATAGCATTGATCAGCAAGAGCCACATGGTTGCCATACCATGATCGTCAACTGATCGGGTAGTCCGTGTGCTGCTCACTGCCAAGTCTACAGCAGAACTATGATTTCCCACCCAGACCGATGTATTGCATCAGAAAGTCGGTTCTCGGTTCCAGGAAATGAATCACCGGCATCGGCCGTGTTTTTGACACATTCGAAGAACTTTCCACACACGTGCAACATATTGCAACAATGCTGGTAAATGGACGGGAGAGACGACTCTACCTGTTCCAGCTCACCTCGCCGTCGGGCAACAAAACCATGGGAGTCATGCGTTCTACACGGATGGCAGTTTGGGGACGCTCGAGATTGTTAATGGCACAGCTGAGTTTCAAGCGGGGTTGCGGATTCTGGGTTCGTGCATGCGACGGAATGGAGCTCAGCCTTCGAATTTCTTTCGGGTGGTAAAAAGCATTCCACTGTGGGAGTGCATGAAGGGTCGGTTGGTTATCAAACCTCCTACAGTGAATACGACATATCGTTCAAACAGCCACCCATTACGTTTTGCATTGCTGCCCGATGATATTTTGCGCTTTCAGTACGTTCTCAAGAGCAAGAAGCATAGCACCATGTTCACCACGAGGGCCAACGCATTACGTATTTTTCAATATGGCAACCATGTTGTTCACAGACCTATTCTTCCTCGCAATGTCCGCGAGCTTTGTTTTCACTCAACAAGCTGTCAGTTCAATCATTCTGCCGACGCCTTGTGAAAGCTCGCGGAGTGTTACAGTCGGAGACCGCACTCGCCTCACCGACCTTCGCTTTCAGGCCTCTGTGAAGGCTCCCCCAACCATCCTCGAAGACTCTTCCACAAACTACTCTACCTCCTGCAGCGCTACTCGGATATCAAAGTATTGGTTGCTCTCGGCGGCCCACTGCGGCGTCACCACACGCTGGGTTGCTCTTCTTCATGCCCCCACGATTGAAAACAGAACCTTGGCTACATTGCAACGCGTGTACTATCACCCTCGTTACCGGGGAGAATCTGGATCACCCAACTTTGCGTTCGATATAGCTTTGATTCGTTTCCGACCCCCAGACAGCGAACGAAGCGATGTTTCGACTGTGCGACCTAACGATAGTGGACGTCTACCTTTCCAATTTCCTTCTGTCCGCAAAACTGTTTATGATGCATTGTTCTACCACGAGCAAGATGATCAAATTGCCATTTTTGGTGACTCTCGCCTCGCAGATATACCCAAGTCTCCGCTCACAACATGCAGCATCAAAATCTCAGAGCGCTCTTCATTGAATGAAAGGCTCTTAAACAACGGCACCAACCTCTGCATACGACATCTCTATAACCGATGCAGCGCGTGCTTGGGAGACTCTGGCAGGCCGGTGCTGCAGTATGATGAGCTTGGGGATGCGCTGCAGGTGGGTGTCCTACTCTGCGGAGAGCACTGTTTGCAGCCTAGTAGGCCTGCAGTGGCGGAGCGCGTCGCGCCCATGCTCTGGTGGTTTGGAAGCGTGAGGGCAGCGTTAGAGAATGGCGTGCCGGCTCAAAGCTTTCGACAGGACGGTAGCGAGGCTTCTGATGAGACAGCTGATGAAATGATTCGTGTGGGCACTCCCGCAGTGGCGGAAACGACTCCCGTGGGAATGGTTGAAACCCCTCTGATAGATGATCCCGTGAACGGAAAAGGGAATGGGAGCATACAGGGTGCTGGGAACGGCAGTGAGGAGACAAAGCCATTGAAAGGACAAGAATGGGACGAGATAACCGGCAACGAAACGAGCGCTGGCGAAACTAGTCCGGGCACCATCTTTGGATCTGCCGGTGTTTCCAGAGAGACATCTGGTGGATGGCTACGTCGCGTGAGCATCATCGGAGGTTGCGTTATCGCGGTTTGTTCGCTTGCGTACACTGTATTTCGATGTTGGAAGGAGAATTCGTCATATTAAATGTGAACGACGTGGTAAGGATGTTGTCTGTAAGACTTTAAGAATCGAATGATGATCGGATGGTGGTTGTCTCAGCAGGTACGGCCAACGGGTATGAAGTCAACTTCCATGAAGCTCATGAGGTCATTTCGAACGTCATCGGCGGGACGTCACGACTCGGATTCAACGTCTATGCTCTCGCGACGTCTCCGATAACGTTGGCGATGGGGAGGAGCGGTGGGCAGCGAATGGACTTGGTGAGATTGAACGCGGGAAGTTGGGCGATCGACCGTATGACTTTCAAAGGTGCTGCTGTATTCACAGAAAGATTCTGTAAGTTCACAGCGCGATGCCCCCCTGCGGGGTTCGTGCTCATGGAATATAGTACAATGGAGCCAAACGCTACGAAACCAGCGCCTGGCGCATGCCATGGCGCGTCGCCGGCGGAGTTAAAGTAAGGTCTTGAGCGCTTGCCTCTAGAAATTCTTTTTTTTCTGCGTTGCTTTGAGTCTCGACGACATTCGGCCTCATATGAATGCCGATTCCGTGGGAGCTGATTTCCGGAGCAGACAGCAAAAGTGGATCCAAAATCTAATTGGGAGCCGAAGTTGGCATGATATACTTGGGACCGGATGTGGGCAGTCGTGCCCGCAGTCGGCCCCGTAAAGCTCTCGCTCGCTCCGGCGCGTCCTTTGCCGAACTCGGTGTGACCAATTCGAGTCCCACACCGTTTTCCCTGTGGCGAGAGCGACGGCTCTGTGAGGCGCCGCCCACCGCGTGCTCCCGGTGCAGCTTGAGACCGACGCATAGCTTTTGCGTCTCCAGCCCTGCTTCCCACGATAAACCATCTTCCGCTCTCCACCCGTCTGACCAGTAACTTGCATAAGTTCCGTGCAACATTCGCCACGCGCTCGTTCTAATCGATGATGATAAGGGGTCTTCTGAAGTCACACAACAACTTTGTGTGAAACAGACGTTTGCTACTACTGCATACAAACCATTCACCTCGTTCATTTCGAGAAAGACGGATCACTGACATTGGGTGCAACCTGAAAACACATCTACTCAAAGAACAAATACACTTTTTTCTCAATCTTGATTATAAATTTGCGCGTTCATGTGTTCAAAAAATGTTTGTCATTGGTACTTCAATTTGCACCCATTTTCTTGCCAATCGCTCTTTGTACATTCGTAAAAATATGAGTTGTGAACTACTAAGTTCTTGATCCATAGTACATACGTTACCACGAACTACAATCATAGTGTCACAGAGTTTTTAAGAAGTGTCTCTGGAAATAGAGACAAATAAAAAATGCCTCTTCCAGAACTTACTTCCTCAAAAGCAATCTAACTTTTTTTGAAATATTCAAAATCCAAAACCACACATTCTTTGTTCATTCATTAAATTAGAACTACTGGGAATTTTCTGAGCCTCAAAGCCGACAGAGTGTTAAATTTCATACTCTATTTCCCAAACAATGATTCCTGAACAACCGGTAAATGAGGTTATGAAGTGTTTTCCTTCTTTTAAATAAAAAAAGAAACCAAACCTATGAAGCTTTTGTTTACTCAAAACAAGCCAGGACCCATAATCGAGGTATAGGTATTTCTATTTTGATTTGATATCCTATGAAAAAAATGATAAATACCAGCTTTCTTAGGTATTTCAATTCACTTTGCCTTAAAACCGAATATAATGTGAGCATCTCAACTGCTACAGTAGTCTTCAAATAAACATATAACAGTTGCACTCGCAGTAAGTGATGCCTTTCTACTCCATTCTTCACAAACTTAGATTCTATTACGGACTTTGAGAAGACTATCCAACGACTCAATGACATCCATAGTTTCATCCAGCTCGTCTGAAATCTTCGACCAACTGACCGACCCGGATACAGATAGTCGGGAACTTAAAAGCAATGAGAGCTCCGAGTATTCTCTTTCTCTTCTTTCAAAGCTGCAAAAGCCCACTAGGCGTACAAACTCTGATTTTGAAACACACACGGGAAAAAAGCTCACAACCTTTATCTCCCCGAAAAATATTGGCAGCCTTCCAGTAACTAATGCAGAGAAGAAAGGAGTTGAAAATGTCAAAAACATCGTTCACCAATGTGAGCCCGGGTTTTTCAATCTAGGAAACACATGCTATCTTAATGCAGCCTTACAGTGTCTTCTTCATTGCAGAAGCTTTGTGAATCAGATAAGAGATAATGGTGCGCACCTCAGTGTAGAAGGTCACTCCCAGTTTTGTGTCCTTGATCAGCTGCATATGCTCGTAGAGATCTACTTTCGAGATGAAGCACCCGAAACGATAAATCTGACTCCTTTTGTTCAGAACATTCGGAGAATATGTCCGCTATTTGTGCCAATGGAGCAGCAAGACGCCGACGAGCTCATCCAGCATCTCTTTCAGGCCATCGATTTGATTCAAAATAATGGATGTGCGGACATGGCTACAACAAAACAAAAATATGTTGAGAGAATTGGACACATTTTAAGAGACTCTGTCATTGGCAACATGACAAACACCATCACTTGCGAGAATTGCAAATATTCCTCGTCAACAAGAACGCCTTTTACCAAGCTTTCTATTGCAACCCAATCTGTCGCAAACATGGAAACATCTTTGAAAGATCTCATGAAAACTGAAATTCTGGAAGGTCAAAATGCGTATAACTGTCCCCGTTGCCAAACATTTTCGAAGGCTACCATCTCAAAGCACATTGAGAAGACGCCGAACCTTTTGATCATACAGCTCAACAGATTTAACGCCGAAGGAAAAAACAATGATTTCATTCAATACCCGGGATTGATAAATCTTGATCCGTATTGCCAAGAAGGAATGCATTCGGAAAACTACGAGCTGAAGGCCACCTTGACACACAGTGGACCTCACATGAATTTTGGACATTACACTGCTGATGTGAAGTGCTCCGATGGACATTGGTGTCGAACTGATGATCATAAGCGTTCAAAAATAACTGCAGCAGAGGCTTTCGAAAGGAATGCGTACATGCTTTTTTACCAAAAGATGAACCCGATGGAAAATAATGATGATGATGAAGAAAAACCGGAGATCTCCGGCATTTCCAGGAGAATTCCCGATGATTCAAAGAAAGACGAAAAAAATGCCGGTGGGAGCTCTTTCAGTAGCGGTGAGATAAAGAGAGTAGAAAGCATCCACCATCTTCCTGACAGCAGCAATGAATATGTAAATATCGAGGAGGGGAAAATTGACGACTACCATGCATTTGAAACTAATGCAAATGATGCAGACAGGAAATCGGCTTCCAAAAAGAAGCTGATTAAGTGCTGCTCCGTTACATAAACTTTGTTATATACGTCGGCCAATTAATTAAAGTTTAATTTTTGATTCGTAAGAGAAAACCTCTTTTTTTGTCAACTCTCATGTAGAATTTGACTTTGAGAGGTAACTGATTCATTCAAAGTTGTGCCTGAAGAAAAATAACCGAAAACATAATAATAATGGTTACACGCACAAAGAGTACTGAAAGGCAATATTGTCCAAGTAGGTCATAATCGCTTGTACATCAGTGTTGACATATGACCTACCCTGCACCTGAGCCCAGTAACCATTTTCGTCCAGTTCACAGCCAAAGTCGCGAATGTTCTTCAAGATAGGGGAAATGAACTTTATGGTCTGTGTGAAATTGTAGCGGGTTGCATGAACAGGAAACATGTTGAGTCTTTTTGCGCTCTGATTTTGGATGCACCACTTGTTGTTGTCATCACTATTGCGAATGGAAGTCGGGGACTGCAAGGGCGGCCACTTGACAATCATGGGGGTGACGGAGGGAGTGCGATAGAGAATGAGATAAGTCTCTGGGCAGTTGAAAAACCTGATGCCTTCGTCGAGCTTGAGAACAAGCATTCTCTCGTAGATGGAGATACGAGTGCGCGAACCTGGTCTGTAGCATTCGCCTGTGCTGCTGAATGATTTGCCGATGAGGTCTTTGGAGAAAGGGGCCGTCCGGGCACATTCCCTGGCTGCTATCCCGCGGCAGAGAGCACAAAGAAGAAAGAGGATGAAAAAGATGGCAGAGTCGAACATGGCGTTTTCATCGGATGGGGGCGCTCAAGACAACGAGATTGGACGATGCTTGCGCGGCATTGCCCTCAAGTACAACTGAGGCAGCCGGAGTGCACGGACGTTACAAAAGCACTCTAGCTGTTGCCACGTGATGAGATATATCTCGTGGCTTCGAGCAAGGCGCATGTTGTCTGAATTTGCAGTGGCGATCAACACGATTGCAGCGTTATTCACGAAAGACAAGAGTACGTTTAAAAAAAATTTTTTTGGGCCACACGTCCGCAGTATTGGTACATACCACTCGGTGCAACCCTGAAAATTCGTGGACACAAACAACAAATAAAGTTTTCTATTTTTATTTTGAATATGCAGACAAAGGGCGTTGTGTATTTCAGATTGCACCCACTCCCGACAGCTCGAGATGCTTTTGCTTGCGCTATCGCTCATACTCAAGTACCTGAATCATATTCGCGTCCGCACCTCCGAGATGGGCGTGTTCAGCCAAAGCTGCGCCGCGCGGCCGGACAAATAAAGAAAGCTTTCGCGCGTGAAGGCGAGGGTTTCAAAGTTTTGTGAACCAGTATCGGAATATTTGGACGTAATGTATTTGTTGCCAGTACCCAACAAGGGTTTCTTTCGTATGCTTTTCACGCCAGACCAGATCTGCCACACAACATTAGTACCAGTATATTATGTGCACAAACGGTAAATATTTGTTGAAAAGCATTTATATTGATTAAAAAATAACCACTTGCATGAATGCGAATCAAAGTTAAAATCATGACATGCTTAGCAACGATTATCATGCTTTATTGCACATAGATCAGCATTTTGCGAAATTTCTCTGTTACAACGCAAATCGCTCTGAATTGTCTGGGTACGCAAAAATAATATTTTTGTTTTCTTATTGCATGATTTCATTTTATGAAACCTATTACTTGCACTTTTACTATGTGAAGTAATTTTAAAAGAAACAGTCACAATATTTTCCTTTGAATCATCTTCAAAATAGTCTGGCATTTATCAGAATTCGCGTTTCAATACTTTGTCTTAAATATCTTATGTTTTTGTCTGATATACGTTTTCAATATTTTTAATAGATTCATTATTAGGCTGGATAAAAGCTAAAACTTCGCTGCATCCTTAAATAGAAAATCATTTATGATTGATGTTTTGCACATTTATCAAGCAGTTGCGGCACTACTTGTGATCCTATAAATGTTTTCGTATTTTCGAATATCTAAAGTATAAGGTGTTGGCATTGGTGAAGAATATTACTTAATGATTAAGTTCTATTCACGTCGCAAACCCATGATAATCACCCCTTCTTTGCTGAATTAGTGAAACGATCATACCCAGTCACAAAAATATCTGTCGTATGAATGAAAACCGCCGAGTTGTGCAGAAGAGTTCGTTTTGCGTGATACCTTACACCGGTGTGTCTTTGTCTCTAGCTTTTCAGAAAAACAAAAAAAAATCCCAATCCTATTTGATCGCTTTGACAATGCATGACGCGCTGAGCAGTTGCCGACAACTCACGACTGCTTACAATAAAAAAAATCCTTGTCAGCAAAGACCCAAGCATCCTGCGTAATATCACAGTCGTTAATATCAAAAGGGCCCTGGGCAGAGCGCATCGCGCTTCTCGAAGATCGAACAGATCGAACAGCTGCTTGAACAGCATGATTTCGCTTCTCATCTTTCTCGGCGTTCTCGCCATATCCGTTGAGGTTCGAGCCCAGGCACCCACATGCCGAGATCGCGGTCTGTTCTCCCATGTGCGCTGCGAGTCCCTCTGGCCAAATGAAGAATGCACAGCCGCGGCCCAGTTTGGCTGCCTTGTCTCGGGGTGCGATTGTGTACTCAACCAAACCATCGCTGATTCCAATCCATGTCCCAACAATGAACGTCCCATTGACGCGCTCAGTCTCTCCTCCCCGCGCTCGTCCGTCAACTTCCGAATGGGCGTCAACCTGCTCGATAATCGCCTCAACGTCCTTCTTCTGATCGACGCGTCGCCGTCCATGGCTGCGCAGTTTCCCACAGTGCTTCCCGAACTCTCCGCTTTGGCGCATGAGTTGATCGTCAATTTATCTGCAATCGTGGCCGTTGCCGTGTACGGCGGCGAACAGTCGTTCGACACATTTGACGCCTTCCAAACGCTACAATCTTTCACGTCAAACGCCAGTGCCATTCAAAGTGCGCTTCGGACTATTCCCACGTTGACGCTCCAAAATGGTCCCCGTTTGTTGCTACGAGCTATTGAAGACTCGCGCAGTGCAAACATAGGCTGGACTGGCTTCAATGCCAGACGCATCATCATTGTTGTTGGAGATACACCCGGTCGAGAGCCGGCTTGCGCTACATCCGATTTTCAAAAGGTTCTGAACCGCAGCACTCTTTTCGACTTTCTCGATCTCGGTTTCACCAAATTCTCTTTCATTGCTGCGTCGGTGGGACAGCCGGGATTGGATGCCGCTCTGCCACAATTACCTCAATGCCCTTTCAGACCTTTGTGCTTACTTGTGTTCTGTCAACGTTCAGAGCCGGCATTGGGTGTCGCAGTTGCCCCCGGACAGTTGTCCACATTAGCCTCGCGGGCGAACGGTTCCTTCATATCGAACTTTAGCAAAACAGCTGTCTACGAAGCAGTGTTGGATATTCTCCAGCAACCAAAATTTCAACCCATCGACGGCCTTTTGTTCCGGGACACTGAAGATGCGATCACACCGGTGAGCATGGATACGTGTGGAAACAGAGTTGTTGTTGAACGACCAAGTCTTCCGAAGGTTCTCCCTGCGTTATCGTTTTTGACAATTGACTTCACGGTCTCACTTGCTGACAGAGCTTGCGATGATGGACCATTTGATTGTACTTTGACCATCGCAGAATCAAGGAATTCTACTTTTGTGTTTGAGCTAGAAATGCTTTCTGTGAAAGCGTGCTTTTAGTTACAAAGCAAAAACACACTTTCCCGTGTGCATGTTTCTATAGTTGAGAATCCTTGTGGCCGTTGGAGACAAATTCAATCCCATATCTGTCCGAAAAAACAGACGAAGAGAATGGCGGTGACCGGAACAGTGTGAAGTGAGCCGTACCACGCGGATGGTCGCAAATGGTCAACATGGTCTGTAAACAAGCTCCAGAATGATATGGGCCTCGTCAGAGCAACTGTGCACGACTTGCAAACTCGCTTCTTTCCTTCGCGCTACCTGTTCAAGCGCAAACCACTTTCGCTTCGAATCGACTGCCAGAAAAACATGGCGAACGGTAATTTTCCTGAAACTTAAAAAATCAGCTCTACTTTGAAAATGAATAGTGTACTTCTGCTCAACAACGCGCTTCATAGTGCATTGCGAAAAGCAACTACGGAAAAACAAAGTCTGCTTTTGGGTTCTGTGCATTGCAAAATAGACTCAGTACAACTCTGCGGAGCGGAAGATGCGGTGCAAAGGGTGGTCTGTCTAATTCTCGCAGGAGAACAGCAGACTCTACGTTTTTAATAGTAGATGATGCGCTGCGATCGCTAATTTAGCTTAATCTGACAATACCTAATTCGATTCGACTCGAAGACTGTGGAGCTTGAAGACGGTCTTCGAGACAGTACTTAACGACAATGTGACATAAAGACTGTCTCTATAGTTCTGTGTTGCACAATACCTTACCTCCACCTGTGTCACCCTTACTGCCTCCTCTCTCTCAACCAAGGAATTCCAGCACAAAAAAGGAGAATATGAGGGGAAAAAGGACGAAATAGTAATAACAATAACAGTGTAAGTAGCTTTGGCTGTGTCTGTTGATGACTTTACCCAGAATCCCAATTTTGCTTTAGAAAATGTACCCATTTGCAGTGAATAATGAGATATGCCACTCAGATTCAATGGGTTCGGGTCTTTAAATCTCTCAGCTGCGAGTGCACATCAGATTACATTTTTCGCTTAGGGAATGGGCCGGCGGATACACCAGTTCGCAGTCTCTGCAAGCAATTTTAGCATCGCAGCCATCTTCCGTAGCGACTTCAACACATCCCACAACGCATTGTTCATAACTACTACTTCCTGTACATCCATACTGACAGGCAGCCATGCGCTCGACTTTTAAAAGCTGTTCATCCGGGCTTTGAAGTTGACGGTGTAGTTCAATAGTTGAGAGGTAGAACACTGCACCCACAACAATTGCAACCGCAATAGCTGGAATTATGAAGGGTATACGCACTGACGCGCGAGTTCCTGTGTTCGGCATGTTTGCGTTGTGAAGTTTCCGAGTCAGTTCGCACGAGTTTTGCTGCGGAATCCACAAGAGTGAGTTGCTAAAATTGCCCATGCTCGAAAGCTCGTGAACCACATGATTCTGATAGGGGCTTAATTGGCTGAGATCATTCATTCTGAGGAGAACCGAAACGCTTTTCTTCGTTTTGATGGTGAGGTGCACTCCGTGGTTCGGGAACAAACTTATTTTAGAAGCATTCTTTTATATGATCCTTCATGACAACTTCATGACATGCACAATAAACGAGTTTGAAAAGATGTGGCCATATCAGGAAAACATGACGAAGAAAAACATTGGCGGTTTTATGCAATAACAACTCATGGTATCAAACAATGCAAAATAGTAATTTCATTAAAAAGGTTTTGGTAGAATTTAGATTGCATTTATTTTCCACGAATGATCATGCCAGGCAAGTGATGACGCCTTGGAATGACAAACCCCGGCAGACATCAACGACTTATTTGCTTTGTGTCAACGTGCCGACAAGCCATATCTACTCTTTTGTGGCCAAATTCCATTGCGGGTAGGAACAATGACCTTACAAACCACGATCAATCCGTGGAATGCATCAAGGCCATCGTTGCAAAGACAGTGGTCCCCAGATGCAACTGTTTAGTATCTGTAACATTTTGCTGCCGCAAATCCTTGTCTTTTAGGTCACAAAGAATCACATACACTTAATTATCACTCTGCACTTTCTCGGAGTGTACTTGCCAGTTAGCAGAACCCTCGAGGAGTGAGTCATCCCCTAGCATGCCACCGAACTTCCCTATTTTTGCGTCTTACTAACACTGTTTCTTGTACACACTGGTAGCCTGGCAATCAATTAGAGAGCGTAACATGATTCCGAAGCATCTGATGTCACAGCAAAATGATAAAACATCATGACAGAGCCTTTTGGAGTAAAGCTACTACGTTTGTTCCTCGAAATGCGAATTAGTTGTATGCACCTCTCGAGCGGTTGGTTAGTCAAAGACTATAGATCACACGCTTTTTAAGAAGTAAATGAAAGCGATGCAGTTGAATAGCTTTTTAAAGAACAGTTGAATAAAAGAAAATGACATGGACTGCATGGCTCTAACATTATGGAGGTGTAACTATTTCTTTTGTCACTATTAACTATTCGTCCTGTAAACTTCTGTCTCAGTTTTACATTCCTTTGTTGGCAAAGACCGGCAGTCCCTTCAAAGACTACATTTGGCTGAAGAAGTGCTCCGAGATATGGTGGTGGTAACTTTTAAACTTGTTAACAAAAACAAAAATACATCTTTTTATGGCAGACGCGTAAAAATAAATCTTTGTAAGTTGTCATGATTGTAGTGTTCTGTGTAGTCCAATCCGCCCAGCTTCAATGTGAAAAATTATATATAAAGTCTACGCAAACCAGTTTTTGAAAAATGTTCCAAGTTAAAAAATCGTTTCAAAATGATAGGACACTTTACTTCAAACGGTCATTATCTCTTGTTCAATAATTGATTTTTGCACCTTTTTGCTGGATTACACTAATGCAACGCTTTGGCATTGAATCTGTGTAGGAATCTATAGTTGAACTATTGATAGTTTTCCAGCAATTTTCAATACAAGTTTCTAAATCAAAAACTGTATTAAACTGCCTGGCATGTCCATAAACCATCCTAGCGAATAAACCCGAGACGTTTTCAATAGGGTTTAAATCCGGCGATCACGCTGGCCACTGCATGACATTCATGCCAAGCTCAGAGAACCAATCTTTCATGTAAATAGAGGTGTGTACTGCGGCGTTATCTTGCTGAAAAACAAAATCATTTCCATGCAAGCAATATGCAAATAGTAACAAATAGTTGTATAGAACATTCTGATAACCTTCCGAATTCATATTACCTTCAAGAAAAGCAATATCAGTTGTACCTTTCTTACACATTCCAGCCCACACCATGACAGAAGCTCAACCTGAATGCCTGGATGTGAAAGTCTTCTTTTCTTTTCTCAGATCATGCCAATAATATTTCAAGCAATCTGGTCCGTCTAAATTGAACTTCTTTTCATCTGAGAATACAACATCTTTCCATTCATTTTTCCAGCAAGCCATCTGAGCACACCATGCAACTCGATTTGCTTTAAGGTGGTCCTGCAAAACGAATGTTTTCTTCATCTTTACGAATCGATACAATTTTTTTTGTTTGATTGCTCGCCATACTGTTGATTTTGAGACTTGTTTAGGCAACGCTTATGCAATTTTGGTGCACGACGCACTTTCTCGCGATAGTTTGCGCTTTATAATCCTCTCATCAGCTGATTTTGTTGTGCAAACTACGAACGTGGCACAGACACGAGCCGCGTCGCGTAAGCACCACCAAGGTGTTCAAGCTTGCTCTCAATGAGAGGTGGCACAGCGAGAGAGCCCTCTGATATGGTCGACACGAGCCGGGTGTAAATCCGGGCGACCCCGTACTGAGCGTGCAGTCAGAGGGTAAGAACCGGCCAAGCAAGCCGACTTCGTTGGAGAATCCACGAGAGGTGGTAGCACAGTACCCAGCCCAACGGTTGTGGGACAAATGATCAACAAACAAGCCGCACTTGCG
>JAHNZQ020000172.1:207809-223403 GCA_019155205.2 Gracilaria vermiculophylla | reverse complement strand
ACCCTTGAGTCTTCTTCTACATTTTCCGGTTGGAGTCTCTTGTCTATTCACGCAGGTTTCTAAGCCGCCGATCCCCAGGTCGCATCATAGCAGCGCCTGTAGGAGCATTGTCCGCCCAGTGAACCTCTCCTCCGCTTGGTGTTTGCGGATCCCTTACAGAATTCCCCCGGCTCACGACAGCGGATACCGGAGACCACCTTTAGGAATACGCGCCTTTGGAGTCACTAAAAACTCCTAACGGACGTTGTGCTTTACTACCTCGACAGGAGGGCTGACAGTACCACAAAGATGGCTTGCGACGAGGTGATGGTTCATTTATTGGTCAAGTACAGCTAAGAAATTTTCTTTTGCAATAATTTGTGATACTTGAAACTATTCAGAGCGCTAAGGGGGCGAGCCTTGAGGCATATTGATGGCTGTTTAAGAAGGAAAGCTATATTTTTCAAACGATCTTTTTTCTAAAACATTATATAAAAAGACGCAGTTCAGTACTGCTTTAACAGGTTTTGGAGATGTGGCAAGAAATTAAAAAGACCTTTACCATTGCCGCAGTGCCCTTCAAAGTTAAAGGACATCCATAAAACAATCAAGAATGTTTAATTTTACATAATACTTCCGTCTGCTCCGTAACCCTGTTCAACATCGCGTTTCAATACTACAGGGCATTTCGCACAGGCGCGTAATTATATGTACAACATGTATTTCTTTCACCAAACAACATCAGAAGATCAAGATGTAAAGCGTGGAACGTAATGCTTCCAAAAGTACTTCAGATCGAGGCTGTTTTTCTCATTTTAAGTTTATATTGTTTACTAATTAATACAAAACAAAGAAAACGTTCTGCTGGTAGCCCCAAAATTCTAGGTGCAACTACTATGCAGGACTGTACGCAAAAACATTGTATCGGTAGTTTATTCAGTGCTAGATACGGTATAAAGTATACTTTTACTTCATTGTAGAATCGAATTCAGATGCGTAACATATCCGAAAACATATTTGGTTTCTATTTCTCATATGCATCGTCATCATTTTCGGGCTTTTCACGCCACGAAGTATGAGCTCCAATATCCACATCCGTCATTGGCCACAAGTAGACCATACTACCTCCTGATGGTGTTGGATCTTTGTTTTCTGGTCCTTGCATCGTACTTATAGTGTCCATGATGAATTGTACTAGATCATAAGGCACTTCAGTACCGGATGTCTCATTGTAAACTTCACCGATCTCATTCGTATCAATAATCATTTCCCACGTCGGCCCTCGCACACGTAACCTGGCAAGTTCAAATGTTCCAATTATCCTTTGAGCAAGCATAACGCAAAAGTCCTTGGCGTCTTTGGCGCGAGCAGCCATCAAAACTAAGGACCTCATAGAGACTACTTTTTTTATGATAGCTGCTCGTGCCGCTGCTCCTTCAGATTTTCCGAGACGATCCAAAAACAATTTGTATACAAAAGCACTTTCAGGACCATCCGGAGATACATCAGAATTCCTGATAATCTGGTACTCTTTAAAGCTTTTGGCTACAACCTCGTGATTCCCTCGAATAAGTTCATGAAGAAATTGGGTCATCCATCTTGGAACATCTCGAATGCTAGACTTGAGCACTGGCTGGCGTATCATATGGCTTCCACTGGCTCTAAATTCTGTCAGTAGACTTAATCGAGAGTGTGCATCTGTACAATATTCCGCTTCAGTCTCTGCAAACCATCTGTCTCCAGTAGGGAGTCCATGAACCGAAAGACCGTTGACCACAAACATGCGTCCAAGTAATCCAATCATAACACCTCTTGGAGTAGGTGTGGGTGTAATAAGAATCCCACGTGCGAAGGGACAGAGCTGAACAGTGATTTCTCGAATCCATTTGTCACCCACGGCTTCATAGCCTGCTTCTGCACATGCTTGAATGGCAATGGCAATGAGGTCTAATTCATTGACACCATCAATAGTGCGAATGACGCTGTCTCTAACATCAAGATAGTGTAAAACAGGCAGATTACTGGTTATGATCAGCGGAATCAAGCGGTCAACTTCTTTTCGAATTTCTTTATCCCGGCGAGCGGTATGCCGGTACCTGTATTTCATCCATCTGTTCAGGTGAATCTGAAGGGCCTCTGAAGTATCATCATTAGTTGGAACATCGTTCAGCAACTCAATTAAGGTAAAAACTATTCCAAATGTTCCAGCATCCTCTGCTAGCTGTCCAGCGAGAAAGTGTCCTGTATTGTCATGTCCACACTGGATCATTACATTGAAGTCACGAACGACAACTTCGAGACTGGTCACTGCGGTCATAATCAAAGATTCTAACCCACGGCTTACCAGGGATGGCCACTCACCGCTTACAGCTAGCCTTGAATGAATACTGTATAAACCGCTCCTTATCAGATGCAGAGTAGCCTCTCCATAGTACTGGTCATAGAGACCAAACATATCCTCAATCACTTGCATGGTGCGGGGTAGTGCATTTTCACGAGAAACTTTAGGAATACGTAACGATTCAGCTCGGCAAGGTGTCGGTTCAATCGAAGGATTGGTACGCACTGTGGTACTACGGGTCATTCGTACGGCATAACAACAAGATCTCGGAGTTCCGCGATGGGCACAGCTGTAACACAAAGGACGATTGAAATATCCAACTCTTGGCTTTTCAGACATCATCTTTGGCTATCAGAATATGTTCAGATTCAATCCTGACAATGTATCGAAAGATTTATTGAACGTGACAGACGCAAATGCCTTATTTAGCAGTCACCCTATTCAAGAATGTTCACGAGCGGGGCATCAATGCACTCGGCAAGCATCGCTGCTGCCTGATATGTAGAACACTTCGGAGAGCTATGACACGTGTTTCGATGGAGCCTCTCGTACTGAGGAACAGGCTCTCCTCGTTTTAAGCTAGAATGGGGTTTTTAACCCCGTAAACTTTTTGCTCGTACTTAACCTACGTATGGAATCTTCATCGTATACAGTACTTGAGGCCCTTCACACGTGGGGTTTCTCACCCCGCCCTCGTTGTTTTTCGCAATGCAACAGTATCATGAGAAATATGTTGCATTTCAAGGAGTCGCATATCGTTCTATATTGCTCAAGCTTTTTTGCGTGGAAATCCATCGTGCTTTTGCATTCTTCTATCCCCGAAAATCAAATACGTCCTATCCGGTTTTTTTTCATGAAACTGGCTTTCTCAGCTATGTTTTCTCGGAGATAGGTTTTTAGCTCGGGAGAATTCTTTTCTTCTTTTGTGCATTGGAAAACACACGCCTTGCAAACACCAGGTTCTTGTGCCAAAGAAGCTTCAATGTGATATTTAAAATATGTCCTCGAAATTCAGTAAAGCTTGGGGCTTGATTCACAAATATGCGAGGCCATTCTGTAGACCACAGTACAATAAAACCGTTAAACCTTTCTAATATTTCTTTCGTAACGTTTGTTAGCAACGCTTTCCAATATTTCACCTCTAATAAGCTTCAAGAAAAAGCTATTCCTGAAAACGAATAAAATTGGCTCGGGATAATGATGGTCTCAGCGCAAGAAACACTGCCGAGCAGTTGCAGCGCTCACGGGGAGTTGTACAGAACCTTTAGCAAAAAAAAATCATACCAAAATACCCTTATCAAAAGTAATTAATAAAAAGCGCACAAGTAATACTACTAGGCCCATCATTGGCCATAGAATATCAGGGGAACACAGCGTAAACGGCATCAGAATGGAAATGCAACGAAAACTAACGACAAGAATATTTGAATGAGTTCTACAAAACTTAATTCTATTCTTATACGTCAAGATTTTGCTAAGCCAGGCGCAAATAGGAACAAAAACCATGAAAATAAGACAGTCAAGAGTTCAAAAACTCATCTCAAGACCAGGGCATTGGATGAGAAAATGAGTATTTTTACGGGTGAGAAGAATATGAATCGTAACGGAGCACATGAAAGTAGCAAGTATTGCCATGATCTGCGTACCGATCCGTGCTGGTTTATCACAGCAATATGGTTGGAAAATGGGTCATGGTTTAGGGAGCTCTTTCTTACTGTGGCGAGCTTCAAGTAGTAAAGTATGTAGTCAATCAGAACTCTAATGACTCTTCAAAAAATGTTGGAAGACCATTCACTAACAGTTGGTCATGGGACTTCAGAAGAAAAATGGATGTCCATTGCAAGATAATGAATGCAACCATCGTCCTAAACACACAACAAAATGAAACTGAAGCTGATGAATTTATATTTACTGTGGCTTGCGCACAGGCTGAACAAAAATTTCATAAAAATGTGAGCGGTTTGATGGCCAGAGATACGTACCCAAGGTTAGCACAGCTGGATTTCATTGAAGAACTAGAGGCAAGAATTTATACTGCATTTAACCAAATTAGAGAACCTTTCGTAATGTCTTTGCATAGTTGAATGGAAAATCGTTTAATGAAAGGTTTTGGACCGCAAGAAAGGTTCATCTCGATAATAAATAAATAGTTATAAAGTAAAACTGCTGCTTGGCTTCATAAAAATCTTGAGTTTATTTTTGCTGAACCGAATAATTGGTAAGTTATGTAACCACTGCTTTTCTGTTTTTTCAAGATCCTTGTTTTCTGTAGTCATCCCCGTTCGAAACAATCGTAGTGAACCACCGGTGAAAGTGTAGACTACAATCGATATCACAAATGTGATTTAAGTACTCGATTTATTCCAATTTCGGAAAATATAAGACTGAAACTTCTGTTCTTCTCGATCATGTCTTACGTTTTGGTATACGCGATGGAATATTTTCTTGCACTGATCATGCAGTACATGCAGCAGCTCACAAACCGGAAAACAGTATTGTACATTTTGAAAAACGTTGTTAGTAGACGGAGCACGTTGGGAACGAGTGTATCCCGCTGTACCAGAAATACGACAATCTCCACGGTCCAAAATACACCCATTACAAATCTGTGCAAATATGCACAAATAGTAAAGTACACGTAGTTATCTTCTTATTTTCAAACATGTCCAAGCTTTCTTGATAAGGAGTTGCGGGACCCAAAAATTTAAAAAACTTTTAGATATAGGTGAGGACTGTCATAAAAAGTGAGCAGAATTCTCACAATATCGTTTTCTAGCACTCATCGCGGAGTCATTTAAACATCCACTTTGTAGAAGTAAAATAAAAACTCCAGTGTAGTTTGTGAAATGTTTTTGAGCGAATGGAATCCAACGCCATGTGCTTAATAACAACGTATTCTACACATGTTAGTATTAGACAATCAGCATAGCTTAAAAAGGCGGTAAAGATGATCATCTTTTTGAGCAAATAGATACAGTACGGAAGTATGAATGAGCCGCCAAAAACTGTAACAGAACTCTCTCAGTGGCGAGACATTATGGAAACAGCACGCCGGAATCCCATCAAAATCG
Organism: Gracilaria vermiculophylla; assembly: GCA_019155205.2. Lineage (NCBI taxonomy): Eukaryota > Rhodophyta > Florideophyceae > Gracilariales > Gracilariaceae > Gracilaria > Gracilaria vermiculophylla. The sequence continues at coordinate 218,012 of JAHNZQ020000172.1, read as the reverse complement.
GTACAAAAAAGAGTATGCGCAAACTTTAGTAGCACAATGTAATGCCTGCCGTTGATTTGATACGGCTACTTGGGGGCTTTACACCTCACAAAAGTATTTCGGTTCCTTTTCTGATGATGTGGGCGAGAAAGAGAAAGCTCTTCGAGAAAAATACGTCTTTAACGGAGAGCACAGCCGAGGCTGCGTATTCTGGGATTGGCGGTGAAAGGTTTTGAAAATCATCCCCACGAAGTGAGTGTGAGTGGCTCGTGCCTATTCTCCAAAACATATTAGAGAGCATAAGTCAAAATCCGTTTGTGATACATGTGTACTACGATGAGTGCATGATAGACGTTAGAAGGAGAAAGGGTATGAACCAACTTATACTGCTATTGATTGCAAGCGTGAGAAGAGGGGGGTTTTTTTCTCTTGAAACAGGTTAAGGCAAAACTCTCTCAACACGTACGCACTATGTCTGGATGTGTGGTTCAGGTAACACCTTCGTCTATCTGCGTAAAAAGGTTTAGGAGGATTCTCATTTGTGGTTATGAGACGCATATTTATACTCTCCGACATCAGTAACAGAGTCCAGCCGAAATGCTCGCGTGGTATATTTATGTATCGAGTTTTCGACTGTATGGGAAAAAGAGAAAAGGAAAAACGATAAAAAGTGGAAGTGAATGCAAGGGCGTGCACTCAGGTGTGCCACGGAAAACCTTTCTACAAACTTGAGTGCAGTAATAACTAAATACAAATACTCCGAGAATAGATGCTTCGGTTGTGAAAGATGGAGCAACAACCGAGGTTTACGGGATATCCTTGAGAGAAGAGCCGTACTGACGCTGGCGGTAGGTGTAACACTTGAAATCGTACTCGGAGTAGCACACACCGTTCATGGCCAGTGCACTATGTCGAGAGAATATGCACAACACCCTAATCCAGAAAACCCAAACTCCTGAAGCGAGGCGCCTGGGAAATGGTGTCCACTTCAAAATCTGAATCTCCTGAGAGTTGGTCCATGGGAAAGCCGTTGAAAATTTTTAAAGAAGATTCAGCAAAATGTTAACTGGGAACGAAGCTTTAAACATTTAGTATTTCTCATTGAGAAGGTGAAGTATCAGCCATGAGTTCATGTGTATTCCTAAACGACGGCAAACAACGGTGGCGTGTTGGATCTTTAAAGCGGTGATCTTGCTTAACCCATTTCGTAAGTGGTGATGGCAACGGTGGAAATCTTGAGTGTCTCGAACCAGTATTGGAAACGTAAATATATATGAGGGTGCTCCTATTCTATTACTTTTTTGTAGTTTATCGCCCACCCGGCTCGACATCTACCCATATTTAGTACATACCCGTGTGGTTCAGAGGCGGACTGGGTGTAGTCCTTCTCTAGTCAATAGATGAATCCAATCCGGGGTAACGCAAACTACAAATTTATTTTCACCATACCCAAAGAAAAGAGTGTGATGTATGTTGAAATAAGCGACAAACAAAATAGTTCCCTCTTTTTTGACTAATATATCACAGCGTTTGGTCGAATTTCAAAATATCAAAGATCGAACACATTTCCTATTTGCTCTGTAACATTGGATTTGCAGAAACGCTCTTTACGCACCTCCGCGTTAAATATTTGTAGGCTAACTTGCAGACCTTCATTTGTGCAGATACTGCAACACATTACAAAGAAAGGTGATTTTACAAGAAGATCTCAGTCCACTTGCTGGATCCACTTCACATATAATAAAAACTGGACAGTTTCTACTTACCGAAAAGCAGTCTGGGTGACATTCAATTCCTGTTAACTATGATTTTTTCTCCTGTGCATAGCATTGTCTGCTTCGATACCTATTATTGGTAAAAAATGATCGTAAGAAAATAAAGCGAGTCTCATTACGGAGATTGCACCAAATGACGCTTGGCATCAAATAACAGTATCATATGACGTTTGAATTCTTAAATTATATTCTGGCAAGAACATGTTTCAGAATTATTCACAATCCTTGCAAGATGGTGAAGTTGGCAAAGCCGTATTTTCAATCATTGAATGAGCATACACGAAAACTGCGACACGACATCAATCAATGAGAATTGCTACTTTAAAATTTTTCGAAGAGACTAGGACCCGATACATGCCTAAACGTGCGGCAAAGTAATATATATATTCAAATCTTGACCTTGTAGACAATTTAATTAAAAGGCGACCTGAGAAACTCATATCTGAGAGATATTTAAGGACGCTCTTCAAAACGTATCTATGTTGATCGAATAATAAGACAGCTTAGTACCTATGAAATGTACTCTACGGTTTGAATTACATAAAAATCCCGCTGAAAAAACTAAAACGTTCTTTTTGTACTGTTCCCTTGAATAAAAAAAATGCCGCAAAACGTCTGTACGGAAATCTACCAGAAAAATGAGAGATTTATGGTGTAATTCCAAAATGGAGACGTAAGAAAAAGGTCGGCGGTGGAGAAAGTCTTAATGCTATATATATAGTCACCTTTTTTTATCGCACATTCTCACATGGATACGAGAACAAAACATTCTCTACATGTATCGCAATTACTTTTGGAAATTTTTTGAATAGAGTTTTAAAGTATAGGGCCAAAACTTTCAATATATTTCTAAGTTCGATAGCTCCAAAACCAGTGTACCATTAGAACTGTGCTAAGTAATAATGGTGCACAATTTGTAAGCAGCTCGCACGCCTATTGAAAGTCACAATAGTGGTTCGTAACATACAGTTTTTTCCAAGTAGAATGACTGCTTCAAGAAAAATCTCGTAAGTTTGTCATGGTTATGTAAAATACTAATTTTTAACACATCCAGGGGGGGGACTCGATATAGTGCCACTTTGAGCAGTGCCACCCTCTAATTAGTGCTACCCCAAAGCACGTGGCACACTTATAGGGGGTCTCGAAACCAGCCGCCCAGTTGAACCTTCCTAAAACCACAACGACCTCTCTTGCGACAAACTATGGTAACACCGCAATCCAAACCGATCCAAAAGAGGACGAGGCTCACTCTTGGTCAGCAAATAGAGATTGCTCGTATGCTCTCTCAAGGCCATACTGCGAGCGCTGTCATATCTCAGTATTCTATATCTCGTCGCACAGTTACCAACATCAAGAGCAGATCTAAAGCTCTTCTCGCAAGTCACCACAACAGTAATCTGTGCTTGCAAACAAAATCAATACGACCGCCACTCTTCCCATTTATTGACAAAATGATACTGACGTTTGTCCAAATTGCGCGAACTGCCAAGATGCCAGTGTCACAAATGGTACTGCTGCAAAAGGCTTTAATGGTGCGCGACGCAACGCTACAAACTACCTCCAATGAAGATGAGAAAGACCGACTCCAACAATTCCGTGCTTCAAAAGGATGGGTGTGCAATTTCATCAAACGTTTCGCATTGCGGTCAGTGTCACTGTCCGGTGAAGCAAGAAGTGCCTCGGCGCTAAAGGTTGTGACGGATATGAGTACCATGCCGGAGAGACTCAGAAATTACGATGTTGATTGCATCTTCAATGTCGATGAAACGGGAGTTTTCTTCAATCTCTTGCCTCGACGCATTTACTTAGCAGTCAATGAATCTCGAAAATCAGTTCGTGGAACAAAAGCGATGAAAGCCAAGGATCGTGTTACTGCGTACGTCTGCACGAATGCAGATGGGTCTGCTAAACTACCGATGGCTATTATTGGCACTGCAAAGAATCCAAGGTGTTTTCGTTTTGGGTCACCCCCTGACCCATACCTTAGTCAGCGCAATGCCTGGTCCGACTCTACTACCTTTCGAATCTGGTTCCTCGATATTCTCCTTCTATTTATGCGACGGTTTACTTCACGCTCATGTGTGTTGTTGATGGACAATTGTGGACCACATGGAACGGACCTCGCAGATGTACGAGAACAGGTGCAGTTAATGACACTGCCTCCAAACTGTACTTCCATATACCAGACTGTGGATATGGGCATTATTGCAGCCTGGAAGGCACGCTATAGGGGTCTTCTTCTGCGCAAGATCGTGAAAGAGATCGAAACACGACAGCAACGTCGGGGGGCGTGTGCAGGGAAAAGAGTAATGCGTGGTCTTTGCGACGGATTCGATCCTCATATGCTAGATGTAGCCTATATGGTTCAAGAAAGTTGGAATGAGGTGTCTGTGATGACGATTGCGAGATGTTGGAGAAAAGGGCAAGTGTTGCCGGTGCATTTTGCGCTGGAGGTGAATGCAAGTGAAGGAAAGATGTCCTGTATTGTTTCGGACAAAGAGCTGGTGAAGGAAATGGTGAGTGCAATGAAAGAGCTTTCACTTCGTGATGTGGGTGATGATGCTCTTGTAAGCCAGTTGGATAACTCTCCGGGAGAGGAGGAGGTTGAGAGGTCGTTAAACATTGAAGAAGATGACGAAATCAGGGAAGCGTTAGTTCATGACGCTTTGGAATCGGTCAATGAATTTGAATCTGCTGAAGAGAGAGAGGAGCAGCGCACTTGCAATAGCGACGAAGACAATGGCCACATTGCCCCTCTGCCTTCGGAGACTGACATAAGGTTTCAGTTTGACTGCATTGAGAGCATTGCTATTGATAGTGATGTAAGGGATGCTGTTTATCTCTTGTGGAAGGCCAATGCAGCTCTCCTAAGGGCAAAGCGAAAGAAAAACGGTAGAGCACGGCGCCAAATGCTTATTACAGAGCTATTGTAAAGGAGAAGGATAGTGTTCGTCAATGCTGTGAAGGAACTTTGAATATTGCTTGATTCGGTATAGTGCCAATTGATTGCGTCTGGCACAGGGTGGTACTATATAGAGTACCCACCTGTGCTGGGTTGTGGAATAAATTCTGAAAAAGGCTCAAAGCTCCAAAGATCTCGTCTGTGAGAATAACCAATACGAGTAATTAGAATAAGAACAGCTCCCCCCTTCAGGTCCTCCGAGCGTCTTTGCTTTCTAGTCAATTATTTAGGCTGCTCATGATCATTTCCAAATGATGCATAGGAAACATCCAGAAAAAGAAATCAAATGCATTCTTTCCTGATGAAGCGTGACGTTGTGAGATAAAATCCCATGTTCGGCCAATAACTTTCGACTGATGCATTTCCATACAACCATTCAGAGGACTCCACATTCTATAGGTTTCCCATTTCCGAACACGAGCGATAGATGATTAGGGCGTTGCATGCTGATTTGCATCAACTGCCTGATCTGGCAAATTTTGCATATTCGTTGTTATCACTATAGCATCATCTTCAGCACTTTCGGTTGTTTTTGGATAAATCGCAGTACTTGGTTATTCTGAAGCGTGCAAGAAGTTGTTATCACCAGTACCAAGTTTGACACTGTAAAGAGGTAGAGTAACGTCTTTCTCACGATTGGGTAAAATGAATTTTACTGTCGAGAATGTGAGATATTGATTGTTGATTCTGCGAAAAGCATCATTACGGACTATTCCTTGGATCAAAGCTGACTTCCAAAAAGCTCCATAATAGCATTTACATTCCGCTTCACTTGTAAGCAGGCGAGGGAGGCTGTTGACAGTTGTTCCAACAGTTCTGCGAGGATCTGTTGACGCTGCCATAGTCCACAGATGTGGTTGACGGTTCTCATTGAAGTAACAGTAACAAAAGATTCCTGGTGTTTGTGGAGAAAGTTCCGCGATGCCACCGTTGAAAACTTAATAAGGACACGAGAACAAAAAAAAATGAGAAAAGTTTCAATATCTTCACATAACTACCAAGTAGTTAAATTTGACCTCATATGAGTTCATTTGAATTCATATGAGGTCGCTGGTTAGAAATAATGTAGAGAAACTTTTTCTTTCATTCAATAAACTATAAAAATTTATTACTCATTCCTATAAGAAGTTCAAATCTAGCTGTAGTTGAAGAAAAAAGGTTTTGTATGTATTTTGTGATAATTTAGTTTAATAGTCTTTTCCTAAGGCGGTCATTCTTCGGTCGAACTTTTGATAAGATTCTGTTCAACAGTTATTAAAGCCATTAAATATTTGATTCTTTTATAGTATTAATTCAAAACCTCCATAAATTGTTTAGAACCATTACAAAAATAGGCGTTTTGAGTATAAAGAATACATTGTGGTACTCCAGTGCTAAAAAGATGTAGAAATGGTATTTCAAAGTGTTATTTAGCATTTTCCGCATCCGTCGATTCCAAGATATATTCAAAGGAGTGTGTGATCAAGTTACAGGGTTATAAGAGCACCAATGCTTTTACGGTGTGCGTTTCCGCTGAAGTATAGCAGTTTTTCTCACTCAACAGTGTTCTTTATGTGATAGATGTTCTTTTTTTATACAAATTTTAAAGAGGATACATTGCTGATCGTAAAAATGATGTTCTAGAAATGAGGTAAGAAAAGTTGCAAATCATAAAGTTACATAGATGCTCACAAAGACTGTTTAAAAAGCATATGACATGCTGTGGAATCTCAAGAAAACTTCCAAATGTGTACTGTACGCCTACAAAAATAGGTTTCAGAAAAACGAAAAGTCAAAAAACCGTTTCAAAAATATAGGATTATCAATGACAAATGCTTTTCTGCGCGACGCTAAATAGTTTATTTTGGATACTTTTTACTATATAACGCTAATGCAACGTTTTGGCATCAAGTCAACGTAGTTTTCCACAGTTCAAACTGATCTAGATTCCCATCAATTCTTAATACTGCTTTTTAGTTCAAAACCTGTCTTAAATTGCCTTCCATGCGCATAAAACATCCTGGTAAGCAGTCTCCAAACTTTTTCGATAGAGGGCAAATCTGGTTAGCTTTCCGGCCACTCTAAAACAGATATCTCTGACTTCTGTAGCCAACATTTGAGTAAAGATGTAGTGAGTACTGAAACACTACCCTGTTGAAAAAGGAAAATTTCTTCATGGAAACATAAACCAAAACGTAGCAAATAATTGTATAGAACTTCTTGATATTTTTCCGCGTTCATTGTTGTTTCAATAATACCATATCAGGGAGAACCTTTTTAGAAAGGCCCGCCTGCACCATCAGAGATTTTCCATCTGAATGCCTAGTATGCAATTCATGACGTTCCTTACGAAGATCGTGCCAATAGAATTTGTTGCAGTCTGGTCCGTTCAAGTTACACTTTTTTTCAGCAGTTAAAAAATATATATTCCCATACTTTTTTCCAGTAAGACTTTCCAGCACTTCATTCAACTGTCTTTTGCTTGTGATAATCTGGTAGAAAGAAAATGTTTTTCATTTTTTTATACTTAAAGAAATTATTGTTGTTTATATGCCTTCATATAGTTGATTTGAAAACGTTGAGATTGAGATTTATTCCAATTTGTTTGCACGATAATTTTGTTATGCACAACGTTCTCTGAAGTGCTCTTTTTTCTGCTGCACTGAGCTTTTTAGGGCGTGCCGGAGATCATTTTAATCCATAAGCAATGTTTGAGAACAGTAGCGATTGTGAACCTAGAACGCTTCAATATGAGCGATAGTACTGTTGGAGTGTTTCTCAGCGTCTACCTTTATGCTTTTAAGCTGCTTTTGCTCGGAAAACGAAGGACTTAGGGCCCCTTTCACTAGAAAGAAGACGGTGTACATTTCTTTTTGAATCGACTCTTCATAGACTATGTGCAAATTCTAGGCTACGGTACAGTTTTGGTGCTCTGTTTAGGGGTATTATGTTTTTGAACGGACAGTAGCTGCAGAGGTACTCTCAGAAGTCTAAGAAGGAAAACAGCATCATCCAGTATACAGGTGATATGAAGCAAATTGGAACTCTGCACTTGCTTTTTGTTTAATCTCAAGATATTCCTATGGCGTTGGCAAGATGTATCAGTTTGTGACCTATAGCAAAGCAGTAGATCATACCCAATCCCTCATACAGCCTAGAAAAAGAAAAGAACGTCTAGGTAAAGGAAACACGTCCGTGCTAGTTAAAGATCAGTACAAAAGTTCATTTCGCTCTCAAAAACTTTGTTAGACAAATGAATATATAAATGGAGCTGTAATTAATTTTAATATTTTACGGAAATGGTTCTTTAACGATCATGTTCTATCTTCAATGGTCAAAAAATCATTCCATGTAGGCTGCGAAATATACTTGTTAGAAACCATTTTCTATTCAATATATCATGTGCTTTGGTTAAAAGCGACTTCGAACACATCATTCAGTAGGTGACGTCGCTCTGAAGCCTTCGTTGTACTAAGCTTTAATGCCCTGTAAACTTTGCATATGATAGGAATTTGAAAAAGACTATTGTCATCGATAACTGACAATCTATATCCCCGATCAAGATACAGTGTCTATTCCGTTAGTAACTACTCATAACTTGTATTTATATATCTGTACACATAAATATGAAAGGTAGGAATGAACAACGTCAAAAGTTCAATTTCTGTTTTAAACTTCTTTCTAGAGAAAACGGGCTATTGGTGTCTGGAAACCACGAAATGTTTGGTACGTATGTAAGCGTTTGGAAGAAGTGATGTTTTTTACCAACTTACGGCCGGGGACCTTTGATAGCGAGTGCCAATGTTATGCCCATTTTGTCCTATAGAGCTATTATTTTCTTTTTGATGATCATCAATTGTGAATTTAAATTATAACTCGCAATATGTTCGTCTTTTTCAAAGATTTATTATATACTCATGCTGAAATGCTGCAATAAAATGTGTCAGTGCAAAAACATAGACCCTATCAGTAATATGAATGACATATGAGAGACTTTTGTTCATGAAATAGTAGTAGAGTGCAAAATATGTAGAGACAGAGGGCATAGAAGATGAAGAGGAATTAAGGCATGGAGATTGAACACTGATCTTCTATGATCAAATCAATGTTTAGAAAATGGTCCTTAATACTTTTGGTTTAGTTGATCCAAATAAGCAAGGTTCACCTGCAATGTTAGGAATATGGATCGGTAAATCATCAAATGTTTTATGATCTTCTTTTCTTTAAAATGAAAGTATTTGAAACTACTAAACGTCTCGGTAGAACCGCTGGTTCCACACTATCAACGTCAGATGAATGAGATAAATTATCCGTTTTTGAATCAAAGCAGAAAAGCTTTTGTGGCGTGATATACACATATTATGTAATTGGATTCATCAGCGTACAACATGATTAAAGATCTTTTGAAAATTCAATGTATTTCAAACTCAAGTCCCGCATTTTCTTGTGTAGTATAACATGACGTAACATAGTAGGACACGCGCAGAATTCCGAGAATGTGCACAATAAATCTTGTAGCTCAAGAGAGTAACCTCCGAACACAATATAAGGGCTCACTTTATCTACAAAAACTATGGAGACACCGTCAAATCTCTGATTGAATGTCCTTGACTCTTCTCTGACGAAAATTTTGTTGATGCATGCACAATCTGTAGACGGTTATTTTAACATTACTTCTATTTTCGGCACTAAAAATAATTAAAGTTTTGTTCGGAAGAGAAACTCTACCAGCACAGTAGCAAAAGTCCAAATTATCAAATGTGATCATATTTGATATTTTTCTCATTTGCTCATTGATTTGAATTTCCCACTCAACCGAAAAAGGGCCAATCTTTATATTATGTTGCTAGCATCAAGTCTATCGGACTCCGTCAAGTACATCTGAGTCCACCTTTTACTCGAGGAAAGGTTTCGGGACAGTTTTTGCAATATTATTGGTCTAAAATGGGCACCCAACTTAAAACGCCGGGCATCAATGACTATCTCTTTGCGCAGAAGTACATACTCATCATTAATGCTCGTAGTTGTACACAAATTGAGCCTTTTCCAGTCTGATTGCTGTATATCATATGAATCATAACCATAAACAATATTCCAAATGAAACAAAAGAACTGCAAAGTAAACGCAAAACCGCCTTGGAAGATGTTCTAGAGAGCACTGTGGAATTGTAGAGACGTAGTAAACATATAGTTTGCTATCAGCTGTTTCTCGTTTTCGCTTCAAATTTGGGCCTTTTTTCAGGTAATGATACTGGTTTTCCCTAACGCCTCATCTTCTCTTCTCCTTCCAAATCGCGCGCAAGAAGCATTTTTGCGATTTTTCTAATTTATTGTAGACATCTCATCAAACCATATGCCATCAATAGTAAACATCCGTAGCATCTTGTAGTGCAAACTACGAACGTGGCACAGACACGAGCCGCGTCGCGGAAGCACCACCAAGGTGTTCAAGCTTGCTCTCAATGAGAGGTGGCACAGCGAGAGAGCCCTCTGATAGGGTCGACACGA
>JAHNZQ020000172.1:179669-199403 GCA_019155205.2 Gracilaria vermiculophylla | reverse complement strand
CCACCCGGCAAGGCCGGCTACTGTAGTACAGATGTGCAACCGTGGCAGGCTTGTCACGGCGCACCCGTCATCGGGCCAATATCGGCACACGAGGCCACAATTACTACCCTTCCTAGGGACACCCCCAGATGGGGCAACTGAAGCTAATACTATTCATAACCATGGTTGTGGCAGCCGGGAGCGGATGAAATACTTATGACGACCGCTGTTGCGGCAGACCCTAGACCGGGCGTTGCACTACACATCTGCGTGATAAAGAACTATTGTTGTGGATTGTGAATATCGTGGTTGGGCAACGCGGGTTAGAAAAGGTATCATTTTAGCAAGTACGCAAAAATTAATTATAGGTCCCAGCCAATATTTATTATAGAACTGTCTATGTATTTTGCCGCTTTGTTTCTTTGATAAAAACGATGTATGAGATGTTATGAAGAATTGTTTACAGCACAAAAATTATATTCTAATGAAAAAAAATGGAACGTAGCGGAAGAAACGTGCGCCGTTTTCTAATCACTCAATCAAGAAATAAGTTCTGATAATGGTTTCTATAGCAATCGAATCTTTCAAGTTGCTTTCACAGTAATGTTTCACGCAACCACACCATGAATCTGTTTCAACGGGGTTTCTACTCAAAACTTGAAGACTTAAAGACAAAAGTCAAAGATTTCTTCTTCGACAGCGAAAATGCGTTTAAACCAGATTTCCTGCTACTATGTTCTATGTAAAAACAAAAGTACCCAACATTAAAGACATGCTTTTGTGAGGAAACCTCCGATGTTCGATTACTGTTGAGAATGAGATTGAATACTGCAGAACTGCGTAGGGTAGATGAAAATGTTCCAGGCAGGCCTCTTATCTCCGGCTCTGTTTTGAGTGGCATAGATAAAATAACTACTCTCACAGATACAAGAAGACTGAAGGCCTCCTGATGAAGCGGTGTCCAAACGAAGCGGTCGAATGTATAACATTCCTGGCTTTTTTTCAAACTTATACGCTTTTGAAGACGTTCCGTGGATCGTGGTACCGGTAAAATCTAGTTTCAATGAATGAACGGTCACCCAGTAAGATGAGGATTGAGTTTCTATGTGGTGTATTTGATGAAAAGAGACGTTGGCAACATTCTTGCCGAACTCTCCTTTTTACACTGTTCTCAGACTCTGATTCTCTTACATTTATGTACGTATTCTTTATCTGAATTTTATCCATGCACGTAAACCAACATGAAACTCAATCCGTTCTAAAATTGATAGATTCCGTGGCCACCACAGTTATTGCGTGTTGCATGGATCTGCGCCCACGCAACTGTATGTCAAGTAGAAAAGCTAAAGGATATTCTTATGTACCGTAAGGTAATTCTTACCGCAGTGGGGTTTGAATAAATTTGTTAGAAATGTAATGTAGATCTTCCCGAATATTCTGCAATTTCACTTCGAAACGCTCTTTACGTATATCTCCACTAATCATCGATACCCTCTGCCTCTCTAGACAACGAGCAATTTGACATGATAACTCCCGCACACCCAACCATTTTGAGAACTGTTTTCAACCTTAAAAATGGTAGTATATCGACAAAAACAACTCTTACACCATCCGCAGCGAACCCCACTACTTCACCGACAAAAACGTCATCCAAATATCAACTTTCTGAAATTGAAAACCAGCAATATACTTCTGGAAACATAGTAGTACTGCTCCCAATGATATCAAAAGCAAGGTAACGTGCCAGAATGGAGCAGGTATCATACCCCATAGAAATGTTTAGGTTAGATACTGACCAAGAAAAACAACACCACAATATCAAAAGGTCTGCAAAATCGTGGTGAACAAAGGTCATACACAGCATGCAAGACTTCCTTGTGACAATAAGCAAACCCAGACACTCACAAAGAGACCCAGAGTGTCACAATCTCCCTACAAAAAACATATTTTTCAAATACCTGCACGAAAAAGAATATATAAAGGCCTCTCGCAGTCCCTTGGTGGTCTAAAATAGTAAATCTGTAAGCACAAATGATAATTTCAACCCCACAAGGTGAGGTCCCGTATACGTATAACAGAAACCCGTGCTTCGGAATTTAAATAACTTATCAATGAAGCTAAATACTTTCAGCAAAAATTAATGCAAGAGCTAAAAGCTAGCAACGAGAAAAAGGCTGGAAAAGTAAGATACTATGGAAGGTCTTGTAGACCTCCTATAAGAATTTTTGGCAGCTTCTTAATGTCAAAGCACGGTACAAAACTTTCGTGTTCTTCTTTCTCTTCTTTTTTACCCAATACTTTCATGTGGATAACCTTCCTTGTACTGGGAGAGAAACACATATTTCTGCCATATGCATAACACATGCGCATTTTGCTTTATTTGGCAGAAACAGAAGCAACATATAACATTTTCTCTTCGTGATGATTACCAAAACCGGTCTTTGATACAGCGAAACGTAGTTTTGACATCCCAAGTACACATTCAGTAGGCTTCCGCTTTTGATACACAATGAAATCCAAAATTGTAAGAAGTAGATCAGTCTCAATCTCTGCTCTGGTTGAACACTTCATCATGTTTGAATCACAACGAAATGTACAGCCAGCCATTAGATATGGTCTTGCACTAACGCGAGTAAATTATCAAGATCTGATCCATCCGTTCTTATCCATGCGCTTTCATCAATTTGCTGCTATTGAATGCAGTCTTCAAGGATATCAGAATCGAGATAAACCACTGGAAAACCATTATAATTTTCTAGAAAACGTATATCTGCGTCCATAACAGCGAAAGCCACAATGCCCTTAAACGTTTAATAGTTTTGGTATCCATAATACTGATCTTTGGAACCCATTCACCATACCATACGTGTTCTGTCAACAACCCTAACATACTATGGTATGTTTCTGGTTTTATGACTAGTATTGATTACATTGGCATCTTTCGATTCACTACGAGTTATACTAAATTTGTCCTTCATGTGGTTCACAATCGCGCGGCTAACGCAATTTTAATCCCTGTTCAATAAGAGTTTACTAGTGCTCAGTTGTGGTGCGGCTGCATTGCCTGCATTAACCTCAATATACACAAGAAATGAGACTAGTTGTATGGTTGGGGGGGAATAGTTTACAGTAGTTGATGAAGCTTTCTGTAAAGATTGGACACTTTTCTGTGCATGGCTGCTCACAAACCGAACAAGTAATTCAGGACGGAGCAGCCGCGGCTCCTATAGCTAGAAATCCAGGCTGCAAAGCATACTTTATAAACCATTTCTTGTCATTTTGGCTTTACAATATAGTAAAATATTCAATTTGCATTGTCGGTTTGGCAAATGGTTAAGCACTTGCGTTTGTCTCTTCGGTAGGGTAAGTACCGGAAACAAACAGAATGTATCGAGGCAACTGTCTGAAATTTGCGAGCCGGTTTCTTTACCCAGCGACCCAGTCCACTAAACGCGGATTGGCCTGTTAAATTTAAATCTCATTTCGTTTCTTTTAAAGGAACCGACTGCCGTGTACACTCTATAAAAGAAACCTGTTGTGCGTCAGAGGTCAAGGCTGGAAGAAAGCAGACGCCAAGGGGTGTGCCCGTTCTCTTGCTACCGCGTACGTGCCCCACAACTCACTCTAAAATTTCCGAATCTTTGCCCACGCTCGAGCACGTAGACCCCAACACTCGTCACCAAAGCGCTTTGAACTAAAAGGGTAAGCGTTCGAGCGTCTGTGGGTGCTCAGAATAGCTTCGGCAAGGAGTTATGACATTCTTTCTGTCGTGACACCGCCGACGATGAAGTTTGCTGACCAGCCGGCTCTAATCAAATTTAACACCGATTACTTTGCCTACAAATCCAAAGGGGACGATGTCAACAAAGATCGTGATGAAAAGCACCAGATGAAACTAGCCTCGATAAAGGACTGTGTTGAAGCTTCTATTCCGCATGCACTGTCCGTCATATGTCAATTTCAAGGCGGCTAATGCATCGTGAAGGCTATAGCCGATGCTGCTCCTGCATGGTTCAATGCGGTGTCGACTGACGCTCCCGAAGACCTGTGCAGTTGCACCGATGCGGCGCTGCTCGTTGTATCTTACATATTGAACGAATATGATCTTCCCAGAAGAGAAACAAACTTTGTTGTGAACATTATTATGGCGTAGGATCAGTATAACACGTCAGAGGTCCTAAAAAATAAGGATCTTGCCAGGCATTTCATCGAATGTGTGATGAAGAAGGTAAAGAACCCTGCCCTGCAAGAACGTATTAAAATGCGCCACCGTGGTTCGACGTAGCCCCAGCTCGCCAGCAACAAGTTCTTCAAAAACGAGGTCAACGCGCTGGTCCTCCACATGTCAGTAATCAAGATGGTACGTCAACGCGTCAGAGAACATCCGAACTCTTTTGGACCCAAGGATACGAGTGTACGACACAATGATGACCACCAACGAACAGGCGTTACCCTAAGCGAGAAGCCTCTTGCGCGCAAGAGCAAGTGCGTGGCATGGATGGATGATTGTCCTACCCCGGATTCTTATGGCAAGCAACGGCTTTAGAACTGCCCATATACAAGCGGAAACCAAGAAAACGAACGCTTCGACGAGGTTTACAAGAAAAAGGATGCCAAGCGAGGAAAACAGGTGACGAGCACTACTTATTCGTGCTCAATTGAGCCGCACGCCAAAGAAGGTGGCTTCCGAATCGCGCTTGAGCACGTCGTATTAGACCTAAACCTTAGAGATTAGGGTTCCAATTTCAACGCGATAACCAACTCTTCTTTCCAAAAATTGAAGAAAGCGAAGCCTTTAATTTTAGAGCAGCTTCTTACGGAAACTCTCGCTTTGGTGGGCACATTTTAATACCGACAAAAACTCTTTCTTGGCATTTACAAAGGTCTTTCCCACCATCACCATCTACCTTCTTGGCTCATATGTACCAGTTTCCGTACGTGTTGTTACGCTTCTCCATGTGGACAGCAGCATGGATGAGATTCTTTTCCGCTGGTCTCTCCTGAAGGCAATCAGCTTCGACCTCAGCCAACATCTCCTTCACATTCATCCACTAATCAATGACCGGCACATTAACTTTCAAGACTAGGAGACGCTCAAGATCGCCGATGCTGCCTACATAGCCCTATCGTACATGGCAGCCGACGATGACCCTATTAACGTACTCTAGGGCCTCGCAGTCGGCATCAGCAAGT
Source organism: Gracilaria vermiculophylla (assembly GCA_019155205.2). Taxonomy (NCBI): domain Eukaryota; phylum Rhodophyta; class Florideophyceae; order Gracilariales; family Gracilariaceae; genus Gracilaria; species Gracilaria vermiculophylla. Next base: position 194,231 of record JAHNZQ020000172.1, on the reverse strand, counting down.
CCTCTGACGAGTCTGTCACGAATAAATTCAATACAAATGTCACTGAAGCTCGAAAGAACGGAATCTCCGACGATGAGGTGCGCCATATAACAGATATGAGCAAATAGTATCGCGATGTTTTCCAATTACGTGTCGGCATTGATCCCCGGCTGACGTTTCGCCTCCTTTGAAAACGCCTGTCAAAGACGCAAAACCTCACAACTTCCAGCAGCGTCATTACGTTCTACAGCAACGGGAGTTCATCGTAGGAACCACTACGAAGCTCGAGGCAGTCAGCGCTATTTACGGGGATTTATCCGCGCGTTGGGCCAGTCTGGCTCTCGCGGTTCCAAAGCCCGGCACGAATAAGCTGAGGTTCACCGTCGAGCTGCGCAGACCTAATGCGAGAAGCGCGCCAATCATCCCGGCACTGCCTCACCCGGAATTGGAGTTCCAGAACGTCGCCGGCAGTACTTGTTTCGCCAGTCTCGACCTTCCGCACAGATACTGGCAGGTCTCTATTTATCCGGAGTATTAAAAGATGATGTCTATCCCGACACCTGTTTGCGTTTATTTTTCCCGCCTCCTGTTGCAGGATGGCCATGACTTTGCCAACCACTGTAAAGCCGTACTCCATTAGAAGGTTGAGGACCGCGTCAAAAAAATGATACAATGGATCGAGGATATCCTATTTTATGATAGAGATGAGACAAAACTCCTCGACTTTATTGGCTTCTTTCTTCGCATGTGTAGCGAGACTGTACTTACGATACACGCAAAAGAAATCAAAAGTTTCTCTATGGAAGTTCTTTATTGCGGCTGTACTATCTCTGCACAATGCATCCAGTGTCACCCTCGAAATTTCAACTCTTCGCCGGCCATGACTCTGCCCATTGTGGCAAGCGATTTCCAACAGTTCATTCGCGCTAGGAATTGGATGCGCAATTGTGTTCTTGCATACGCTGAACTTGTCGCTCCGCTACAAGAGCTTCTGGAATCCTCTTACCATATTAGCGGTCGGCGCCCGAATCAGTCGCTTCGCAAACTCTCTCTTACCTGCTCGTGGGGCGCTATTCATGATGCCGCTTTCGCAGACATCAAGGAGCAACTCGCTGTTTCTGTCAAACTAACGCATCCCAAGTCCGGCTACCATCTTTCTATTTCTACCAAGACGTCGGACTCTCAATGGGCTGCGCTTCTCACCCAAGTACCCGATAAAGATCGCACCGAAGACATCGGGGAACAGCATCACGAACCACTATTCTTCATGTTTGGTGTTTAAGCCGATAGATGTCTGGGTAGACATCATCTACTGCGATTCCGGGGAGAGACAGATGTGCCAATATCCGTGAACAAGATCAATATTGGCGAAACAAGTAATGCCGGCGACGTCCTGGAACTTCGATTCCAGGTGCGGCAGTGCCGATGTGCTAGCCACGGTTCTCGCATTCGGTTCACGAACATTGAAGGTGAATCGTAACTTGTTCTTGCCCGGCTTAGGTACTGCAAAAGCCAGTCTGGACCGGCGCGCGGATGAATTCCTGTAAATAGCGCTGACTGCTTCGAGCTCTTGAATGGTCGCGGAACTGAACTCCCATTGCTGTGGAGCGTACTGAAGCTGCTAAGAGCGGTGCAGTTTCGCGTCATTGACGGGCGCAATTACAAGAGCCGGAAAGTCGGCGGAAGGGTAGTGCCGAGCTGTATTCGAGAAACGTCACATTACTCTTCGAGCATATTGTTTATCCGTCGCACCCCATTTTCGGATATTCCATTCTTGCGAGCTTCAGCAACAATGGCATCGAATGCCTTCCTGATGGACTCGTCAGAGTTCGTGCCGATACCGGCTGTGAGGTGTCGTACACGATCCATGTGGAGTATTACCCAATAGGGTTCTTGAATACAGGCAGATAGTCGGGTCCCTACCACGTACTGTGATTCGTGACCGACCGTCGCTTGCCGGTCCTTGTCGCGAATTGTCGCGTTTGCCACCAGGCCTGTCCAAACTTCCCCGGATACCAGTTCTCGGCCTACTGGAGTAAGGCACGCGAAGGTTTCCACCAAAGTATTGGTGAAGCTGCTGATTCGTAGTCGATATGCAAAATAATGACTTTTTAGTCCGTTTTCGTTCGTTACCGCGCATGGCCATTCCCATCTGCAAAATGCACCTTCGTCAATTATACCACGGCATACTGAAAGTAGATTCTACGTACTGACAGCTTAACCTACTGATCAGAAACGTGGTGCGCACTGTATAGAAGAATTAGATAATGTCACATGAGGCACTTTGGTAATTCAATACGGTCATCGTCCGCTGCCCTGTACGGTGGGGTTTTGGAGGCAGCAGCGGCGAGCTTGAAGTTGTCCTTGTCTAAAGATTTAATGTGCCGGCTATTGATGAGCGGATGGACGAGAAGGAGATATTTGTTGAGGTCAAAATCGATAGCCTTCATAAAAGACCGACAGAGGAGAATCTCTTCCATGCTTTTGTCGAACATGAGAAACTCAACAACGCGTGGGGAAACTGGTACATAAGAGCCAAGAAGGTAGATGGTGATTGTGAGCAAGACCTTTGCATATGCTAAGAAAGAGTCTATGTCGGTATTAAATGCGCCCATCAACGCGAGAGGTTCCTTAAGGTACTGCTCTGAAAATGAAGTCTTCGTTTCCTTCAAGTTTTTGAAAGAAAACTTGGCTATTGTATTGAAATCGGAACCCGATACTCTAAGGGCTGTGTCGAAAACATCTTCGTCGAGCGCAAATTGGAAGCAATCTTCTTTGGCGTTTTGCACACGTGAGTACGAAGAAGTAGTAAGGGTTGTTACCTGCTTCGATCGCTTGGCATCTTTTCTCTTGTAGTGATCGTCGAAGATTTTCTTTTTTCGCATTTCACTGGTAGCTGCAAATTCTTTCAGCGGGTGCTTTCTGTCATTATCCCGGTTAAAGAAGTAATCCATTCAAGCGTCCCTCTTGCGCTTGCGCCCAAGAGGGTTCTTGCTTGGAGTAACACCTGTTGGTTAATGGTCGTCATTGCGTCGTTTACGCTTATCCTTGGGTCCACAAGAGTTCCGAGGTTTGCCGACGCGCTGGGCTATGGTCTCGAATAGTGATAGGTCGAGTGCAAGCACGCCAACCTCGTTTTTGAAGAGCTTAATGTCTGCGAGCTGGTTCTTCGTCAAACCACGGCGGCGTATTTTGATATGTTTTTGCAGGACAGCGTCCATTACATTTTTTTCCGCATGGTCGATGAAGTGCGTTGCAAGAACTCTGTCTTTTTGGACCTCTGATGCGATATTCCCATCCAACGCCGGGATAATGCTCACAAGAACATTCGTTACTCCTCAAGCAGGATCGTCTTTGTTCGCCTCGTAGGATACAGCGAGCAGCATTGCATCGATGCGCTCGGATATGTGGTGCAAACTGTAGTACAGTGGCTTCTACGGAAATAGGGTGGTTTGGCCTTAAGGTATAATATTCCTAAGGAGGGCTCGTATTTTATTAGCCCGACGACGTGGAGCATAATCTCGCCCGCGTGCGCTACAGTATCTTTGAGGCACGGTAGAATTATTATTTATTGTGGATAATTTATGCAGGTAATTAGTACTGTAGCAAGACCTGCTGAGGCGGGCTCCCGGCTTGATATTTAATCTGCCGGTTGAGCTACACCTCTGGGGAAGTAAGGACAAGCACCCTTGAGTCTTCATCTACTTTTCCGGTTGGAGTCTCTTGTCGATCAACGCAGGTTTCTAAGCCGCCGATCCCCAGGTCGCATCATAGCAGCGCCTGTAGGAGCATTGTCCGCCCAGTGAGCCTCCCCTCCGCTTGGTGTTTGCGGATCCCCTTTCAGAATTCCCCTGGCTCACGACAGCGGATACCGGAGACCACCTTTAGGAATACGCGCCTTTGGAGTCAACAAAAACTCCTAATGGACGTTGTGCTTTACTACCCCGAGAGGAGGGCTGGCAGTACCACACAAACCGCGAGCAGTGGACAGACACCCAAGATGTCCGGACCTTGCTCTCGGTGAGGGTAGCTAGGTGGCAGAACCCCCCTAATGGAGGCGCGTGGGATGCCGGGCGTAGCCACGGTGCGTCCGATACCTGCTCTGCAGACGAGGGCCGAGTGGGCAAATATGACAGTGGTACAGATCGGTGCCACTACGAGTCAACGTGCGGGAAAGTTCGTAGGAACGGTAGAAATGAAAAGAAAGAAACAACCGAAGCCGCGATACTGACCGAATACTTGAGAGTCGGTAAACAATATCCCAAACACATAGGGCAACAACCTGCCAAGCAGGGCGGAGATATATGGACCGTACAACAGTAGAAGCAAAGAAAACAAAAGAAGAACAACAGAAAAATGTCCGTAACCACGATAACAATGTCCTTGGTGAAAGAGGTAGGATGACGGTCCGTGTTTGCGGCGGAAGCACACGGTGAGGGTCTGGAGCCATCCACAAAGTGGTAATATCAGCGCCGAAATTTTCTTTGGCGGAAGGTTACTGTTTGCACAGCAGCGGCAGGTACAGTACGTACACAGTCGGATATATAGTCGGGTAAGATTACTAAATAAAATATAAAATTATCTAGCCATGACCAGCATTGCTGAGAGAGTGCGTCCATGTGTGTGGTAATTGCCTGCTTGCCACGGAGCATCTGGGCACTGTGCAGGTGCGGTACAGGTGGGTAGCCAATACCACCCTTCACAAAAACATCCTAAGAATGGGTCCAACATTCCACTGCAGCATATTATCCGGTGATGAGGGCGGGAAACATTCCCACGTCGTATTGGACGATGGAGTTGGTAGCCGCACAAGCGGTTGTTTCTCTACAGCATAGATCCTTTGGAGCGTCAGTCGACGTTGCAATGAATCATGCTTGGACAGAGTCGGCAGTAGGCTTTTTCGATGCGATTGGCTCCTTAGATTTTACTCATGATGCACGGTGCGGGCAGAGTCCGAGCGTCAAGGCAGTCTTTGATCCAGCCTGGTTGCATCTTGTTCTCTTCATCACGATCTTCGTCCATATAGTCAACTTTAGCCTTGTAGGCAGTATATTCCGTCTCAAATTTGATCAGAGCCGGCTGGTCAACCAACTTCAGCGTCGGCGGTGTCACGACAGACACAGCGGTGGCACGACAGACACCATGCTATAATTGCTTGCCGCAGCCGCTTTGAGCACGAACAGACACCCGAACGCTTATCCTTTCAAGTCAAAGCGCTTTAACGACGAGTGTTTGGGTCTAAATACTCGAGCGTGGGCAATGATCGCGAATGAAGCGAGTGCGATATGGTGCGTTCACGGGGTAGCAGAGGACAGTACACCCCTTGGCGTCCCTCCTCCCCAAAATTGGTCGGTGACTAGCAAGGGGTTTTTTTTGTAGGTTGTACCCGGCATTCGCTTTCTCAGGAGGTAGCGAATAGCACGTCGAATTCGACAGTCCCGTCCGCGTCTAGTGGAAGGGAGGTGGGATTAAGAAACAGGCGCGCAAGGTCTAAGCAGTTTACTCGCTGCATTCTGTACGTTTCCGGTACTTTCCTTATAACAGGACCAAACGCAACTTCCTAACTATCCGCCAAACCAATAACGCACATTGCGTATGTTACACCACAAAGGTCTTCCTGATCGTCCTCGACTTTCGTGGGATATTCGCAATGCTCCGTGAACTAATGGTGTTAGTGATCAAGAGACATACGCCAATGCAGTTAGTCGATGTTGTATATACCATGATTCTTTACCAGATTTTAATGCTAATAAGGTTATAAATTCGTCAAGAGGAGGGGCTCTACATTCTCAGCTATACAACCGCGGAAAAATCAAAAAGGGTACTCTAACCGATGATGTTCTTTTTTATATCAAAGCTGCCTATGCCAGTGTGGATTCTGTATATAAAATGGACGCTCTTTATGTTTTTAAAGCATCACACTCCGAGTATTCAAAACTGCTCAACGTCGTCCGCTCTCCAAACGAAAGCTACTCAGATGTTTAAGAACGATTCAGTGCAACAGTTACAAAGCTGAAGACCGATGAGGCAGCTGTTTTCATTCCAGAGATTTTTGCAGCTTGGTCACAAATACATAATGCCAATATTAATCCTTCTCAGAACTACGGTTGGATGCCTGCAGCTTTTTGTTTCTCCGGATCTTCATATCCACCTCATCGTTCGGGAACGAAAGCTTTTCGGGAGTCTATCAAGTATAAGACAGTTGCTGCAATTGTCAGGAAATTTGACAAACAAATGAGCAAAACTGAGAGTAAGCCTAATACCTCGCTATTCGCTGACATCAACGACTCCCAGAAATATAGAAGTCTTCTAAAAATAAAGAAAGTACCTTCTCCGGAAGAATTGGCTGATCCAAAAAAAGTAGAGAAGCAATACATAATACACAATTGTTGAACTAGGTGTTTGAACATTCTTAAGATGGTTTACATCCTTTCAAAGTTTGATCTACTGACAAACCAACCTACAGTACTGGTAGCAGTGATCGTTTCGTTCAATTAAAAATAATGAAATCAAATATGGCTCTCATTAAAAAAAAATGTCTTGTCAGATCATCGATGAGTTCAGCAATGTCAACCAACCTAACTACCAGGCCGTTACTCGGTGATGGAGCACCATATTTAGAAATTGGATTCAATGAGTTGAAAGAATTTGCTTCACATCTGCTTCCAAAATGGACTGGGGATCTGAACACTATACCAGAGGAATGGATGCACAAATGGCAATAGGAAAATGGTGAAAATAGTAGTACCAAAAGTGATATGCTTGGATTTGTTGTTCTTTGTGCCAAATCAGATGATGGATTTTTTTGAAGACTAGACATCTTGTTCTTAGCAAGTTTTTTCAATTGGTGATTGGGTGAAAAGACACAACGAAGGATGACATTATCTCTTCAAAAAGCAGCAAATTGCGACTTCCGAGAGGAGATCGATCTTGTGAATATGCTTGATTAGTGGATCACGAAATGCAAGCATACATACCACTTCAAGAGTTTGCTGCAGGCAATAACTGTAGCGCTGTCAGTGAAAGCGTAACCAAAGCAATGAAAATAACGGCAATCGAGGATATCTCATGGAAAATAGTGAAGAACACCGTTGACAAAGTTTCCAATCATGCTTGTGGACGTGCCCTGCACTGCGATATCAAGCTAATGCTCTTATGAAACATCTTCTGATGCGATCCTGTAGAAAAATACCTCAAAATATTGCTGAAAATTGTACTGGTTGTCGTCGTTTCTCCTTACCTCATGCAACACGCAAAATTTCTCGAAGTTCAAGGAGTGAACCTTTTAATGAAGTTTTTTGTGTTGACCATTTCTTTTTGGAGGAAATATGTCTATTTCATGCCATGGATTCTGTGACTAGATACTCTGCTTGTGCTGTAGTACTTAACACTACTCTTCCTTCCGCAGTTTTGGCATTTCCGTCGTGCTAGATAAGTCAGTTCTGACCGCGTACTGCTGTGCTATGTGACGCTGCTTTTGAAGTCAAAGATTTTACACAGTTGCTTTAGACATGGGATATTGATTTTCGAAGAATTCCTACTAGCACGAAAAACAAAAATGTTTTTCAACCAAAATATACTGTGATTTGCAATGTATCTTTTCGATTGCTGACAGCACGGGAAACCTATGTTGATCTTGCCGCCCTGCACGCCACATTCTCTACTTCTTCTATACAGTGCGCACCACGTTTCTGACCAACAGGTTAAGCCGTCAATACGTAGAATCTACTTACAGTAGGCAGTAGTATAATTGACGACGGTGAGCTTCGGAGGTCGGAATCTTCATCGGTTTCAACGAACGAACTAGAAAAAGGTCATTTTTTCGCATGCCTACTTCGAATCAGCAGCTCCACCACTACTTTGGTATACACCTACGTGTGCCTTAATCCAGTAGGTTAAGAACTGGTATCCGGGGAAACTCGGACGGAGCTCGTCGCAAACGCGACGATTCGAGACAAAGACTGGCAAGCGTCGATGGTTCACTTGTCAGAATACGTTGTAGGGACCCAACAGTCTGCCTGTACTCAAAAACCCCATAGGGTAATCATCTATACGGATCGTGTACGATACTGAAAGCAGTTGGAAATTGCAAAGATCCATTTGGCTCGGGTATTCAGTCGTTCTTTTAGATGGCAATCTGTTTTACTAAACGGATGTACCAAAAGAACCTCATTCATCTCATTGATTTAGATCTTACAGAAGTTCAGCTGCAACTGGAAGCAAAACGAAAGATGAAAGGCATTCTTCGCACTAACGCCATCAGTAATGTACAAATGTCCGTTGGAGATTTAGTTGACGTGTTTTTCCAGCTTGATAAGAAGAAAAGGGGGAAATGGTTGCCGCCAAGATCCGTGCTGTCTATTGATCGTGCTGCTGGGTTATTGCCTGTCCTAAAAGCACATGGAAAAACCATAACAGCAGGATTTCAAAACGTTAGAGATGCTTTTGATGAAGACTCTTTTGCATCTATTGTTCAACAAATCATCGACATGATTGAGAGATAGATCAGCGAAGCTCTTGATGACATTGAATCAGAAGAGGTTTGCAATGATAGTGTTAACACACCCAGTAACTGTCCTCTATTGCCCGATGATGATGAAAACAACGATGACTTAAATATCACACCGATCGCTCCGGTTGTTGGAGATGTAACTGATCTGTTCTGGCCGCACGATAACGAATACCTTTCTGGAAGGGTATCCACCATAGACAACTGGAAGCATCATGGCGTATACGATGACAGACAACAAGAAGTTCTCGGTGTTTCCAAAGATATCTGGAGAGTTACAACTGATACAAAAAAGACTTTGACCATGTTCGCATCTTTAGTTGATCTGAATTGCTCTGGAGAAGATGAACTCAAATACTTGCTAGAGCAATCTGGAAGTACGCCATTTATACTGCATAACGCTTTAGGATTTCCATATTATTTTCTTCAGAAAGGTTACAAAGCAGAAGAAGAAAGCTTCAAAAAGAATGTTCGAGTCGTTGGTCGTTCATAAGAGCCAACTAACGCCAATATCATATCCTGCAATGTACTGTACAAGATTTAGAGCACCGATGAAAACGCCGTACAGGCCGAAGCCAGAATCGCTCCACATGGTAATAAAGACTGTATTAGACATGAAATGAGGTCTGATTGTTCAATGCGTGATCCAATTGAAGTAGAAGTTCTGATCTCAATTTCGACATTGAAGATGTGGCGGATATTCAGAGCAGATGTCAAATCTCCATTTCTTCAAACCAGTTCTGCTGATCGTGCCATTTATTTCATACCACCATGTGAATCCGAAGACAGATTTCCGTACGGTTGGGTGCTATTAGCAGCATTTATGGATTTTTTAATGCAATTGGTAAGTCTGAAGTGCAGTGCGACAATATGAGGCTCGAAAATGGACTACTTCGAGATAAATATACCCAAGCTGTTATATTCTAATTGACGAGGACGACTCAAGATTTTTCTGGCAATGAGTATTGATGGTTTTATTATCCCTGGTGAGGTTGCAATTGTAGAAAATGTACTGGAAAGCTTTAATTAGAAATTCTAGTTTTGTACAATCGTTCAGGGTCAAGGCAGAATGCGCTCTTTCGGCTTCTACATGTTTGAGGATGAAGACTACAGAGGTATAATTGACGGATATGATAAGTTGGTAGCTCTCGAACCAACACTTCTTTCATGGAGTAGGCGCCAAGTTGTTGATGAAAAGCTAAACGAAGTAAAAAAGGCTGCGTTTTCTTCGTTGAATAGTTCTATTAGATGGCTTGAGAGTACTTTATTTCCATTTTGCGCTGCAACAAAGACCACCTAATGTAACGGTTTCTGAATTAATTAAGCAAAAGGCAGTGCTGTTGCACCTAAGGAAAATAGGCTCCGAAATGAAGTTCTTCCGCCCTGATGACAAGGAGGTATATTAGTTGTCTGTTATGGTTTTCGTGGATGCTGGTCGTCCAAGTGACATTGAAAAAGTATCAGTAATATGCTTTTTGCTTATTGGTCCACTCGATGTAGGCTCTATTTATTACAAGCGCCCTCCGATATCTCATAAATAAAAGCGCTCTGTTCTATCTATGGCTGCTGGCGAAATACTTGCGGCAGGTGAAGGAATCGATATAGGCTTAGTACTCAAACGTATCTATTCGTTACTTTTAGGAATGATTGTGGTTCCCATTGTAGTACTGGACTCTAAAGAGCTCTGTACATCAATAGCATCGCAACGCAAATCTATTGACGGTTTTGTTCGCGCTAATGCTTACTACCTTCAATGCCAAATTGAAATTGGATGTAAGAGTGCAGGACCCTGTAGTTCGAAAAACGATAAACACAATGACAATCTCTGGTCATGTCCTCTTTCTTTACTTGTATAGGAAAGAAGAACGCTTAAATACTAATACGCCCTGAGCAATAGTTGATGAATGTAGATGTACTATTGCTCATTAATGGTCGTTTGAAATTCATAAACCTTAACGGGTGCCAAGTAGTGCGTAGGAAGATACCTTCTTACATTCACCCCTTCTTTGAAGTCGACGTCCGCGGAGACGTTTCAAACTTCTTAATAAGTTCTCGACAGTTTCTTAAGTCTGAGCTCGGCATCCAAATTGAGTCTTCGACTTCATCACCCTCAAACTGAACCAAGTAAAAAACCCGACGTTTGACTCTCTTTTTGTTCAAAATCGCAATTACTTCTTGTTCTACGTTTCCTTCAGGGTCGATGACTACTGATAGAGATCCTTGGTCTGCGGGACCACGAACAAATTTCTTCAACTTTGACACATGAAAAACATTGTGCGCCTTACTCATTGATGGTGGTAATTCAATCTTGTACGTGACAGGACCCATGACTTTCAATACTTTGAAAGGTCCCATAAACTTCGGTTGGCACTTCTGTGGTAAGTCTGATCGCGTCGCAACGCCTGTACCCTGTACTTTAAGCATAACCAGATCGTTTTCCTTAAAGGTTTTGTCTATTCGACTCTTGTTGGCGTAGAACTTTTGAGCAGAAGCAGCATTTGAAAGGTTATCTCGGGCAAATTGTCGAAAAGCCCTTCTTCGATCCACATCAGAAGCAGCTGCTTGACACTGAATTGTGCAGGTGTCCAATTCACGGGAAAGTTCGGACTGCGGTATGCGACCTAGATCAACTTCAAAAGGTGTCAGTCCCGTACTCTTATTCTTAGAAGAGTTATACGCGAACTCTAGTTCGCTTAGCATAGTATCCCAGTTTTTGCTGTCCTTCTGAACACAGTTGCGAAGCATTTGAATCAGAATAAGAATCATATTTTCTGACTGTCCGTCTGTCTGAGGGTGATCCTTCGAGGCGATGTTGAGCTTCACGTTAAGTATCTCATTGAATCCACGAAAATACTTTGACTTGAACAATTTGTCGCGATCTAATATAATCTTGCTTGGAATTCCATGCTTCGAAAATACATAATCGACGAAGAGTCGGATGACATCCGGAGTAGTTATTGACTTCTTCGTGGGAATAAAGATCGCCCGTTTCGACAATTTCTCAACAACGACTAGAACCGAATTGTGTCCGCGTTGTGTTTCTGGAAACTCCGAAACAAAATCTGCTGTAATCACCTCCCAGGTAGTTACTGGAACTTCATGTGACTGTAGTAGACCTTGTCGAGTGGTCCGATTGTCTTTGTTCCTTTGACACTCACCACACGAAGATACAAATCTCTCGATGTCTCTGTACATCCCTTTCCAGTAGAAGTATCGGGTAGAAGCGTAATAGGTTTTCTCTGTGGCGAAGTGAGCAGGTTCATGTATTGACTTGATGGCTTTCCGTCTGAGAGACTGTACATTCGGTATGTACACTCGTTTGCTTCTTGAACCTATCCAGTACAATAGACTCTTCTCGTATATAAACTTGTGAACGTACAGTTCGGTTTTGCGATTTGGGAAGGTCTGATTGTCTCTTAAAACTGCTAAGAGGTTCTGAGCCCATTCATCATCATGATATGCTTCTCGAATCTCGTTCGTCAAAGACTTCTCCTGTAGGCGTAAGGATTTGAACTGCGAAACGTTCACGCAACGACTGAGTGCATCTGTGGCCTTGTTCTTTGAACCTGGAATGTGTTCCACCTGAAAGTCGAAGCTCTGTAATTCGTCTAGCCAACGCATCTGGCGTCCAGAAAGTTTCGGCTTTGATTGTAGGTATCGAATGGGTTCATGATCCGTCTTTAGAACAAAACTTCTGTCTCTGAGGTAAACGGTCCACTCACGTAGAGCAATCATCACTGCTAGTAGTTCTTGGTCGCCAGTATCCCAACGAGTCTCTGTGTCTGATAGTCGATGGGATAAGAACGCAACAGGATGGCCATCTTGTTCCAAAGTGGCTCCCACAGCGTGTTTAGAGGCATCGGTAGTCAGTACAAACTGACATTCATGTTTCGGGTGTCGTAAAACTGGTGCCGTAGTCAATGCTATCTTCAAACTTTCAAAAGCCTTTGTCTGTTCTGCGTGCCAAGAGAAAGACTTCGTGCGAATCAAATCGGATATTGGGCGAACCATGGCGGCGTAGTTCCTGATAAACCTTCTGTAAAAGTTAGAAAGTCCAAGCAACCGTTGTACATCTTTCACAGATGTCGGTGTAGGCCAGTCGGTGACTGCTTTCACTAATCGCCCTTGTGTTGAAATTCCTTCGGAATTCAAAGTGTATCCCAGGGATTCCACTTCTGATGCACCAAACTTGCATTTGCTAGGTCTAATGTAGATCTTATTCTTGCGCAGAATTTGGAATAGTCTTTGAAGGTGATGTTTGTGTTCTTTCTCGGATTTGCTATATATCAGAATATCATCCAAGAACAAAACCATACACTCTCCATGAAGTTCCTGTAGTAGGTTGGAAAGAAGCCTGGTAAATGCAGCAGGTGCGTTTCGGAGACCAAAGCATAGAACTGTCCATTCAAAGGAACCAAAACGGGTTCTGATCGCTGTCTTGTGGCAATCTTCGTTCTTTACGCGCATTTGGTGATAACCCCAAATGAGATCGATCTGTGAGAAAATGTTTGCTCCTGAAATCTGATCGAGTGTCTCATTGATAAGCGGAATCGGGTTTGCGTCAGGAATGGTGATCTTATTTAGCGCACGATAGTCGCACACCATTCTCAAGTCTCCATTCTTCTTCTTAATGAAGAAGACGGGAGCTCCATAAGGCGAAGTGGAAGGTCTTATTAGTCCTTTTTCGAGCAGATTTCGTAACTGTTTTTTAAGTTCTTTGAGCTCTGTGGTAGACAGTCGAATGACGGGGCGGACTGGTGGTGTCTCTCCTGGTTTCAAGTTAATCTCAAAACCCATACCACGCGTAGGAGGAATATCTGCTGGAAGGTCTTCACGAAAGATGTCATGAAATTCTGAAAGTAGCTCTCGGAATGGTGGTGAGCAATCGGCTTCTCTAATACTGTCGACAAGCTTCTTGGTTAATTGCACTGCATATAGTTCACAATTTCGACTCTTGATGGCCTTTTGCAACTTACGAAACGACATCATTTTAAAAACTGTGGTCGATGCGGGACGATCACTGTTTCTTTTTGCCGTTATTGTCACTTGCGTTCCATCCTGTCGGATAATTGTACACTTGTTTGACCTCCAATCAATCGCAGGATTATGTGCTTTCAACCATGTTCTGCCGAGGATAAGCAATGGATTCTCCGTTTCATCATGCATATGAATAACATATATAGTTACATTCGAGAGATGTCCATTCATGTTGAGAACTGCTGAACACTTTCCCATAATATCTGTCTTTGACCCATTTCCTAGTTCAACCTCCATATCATCGACCTTTTCGATATTCAGTCCAATTCGTTTCACATCCTTATGTGCCATAAAATTGTGAGACGCAAAAGAATCGATGACTGCATCCAGTGGACTTCCTGCTAATGTCGCCTTGTACATCCACTCCTTTCTCTCTGCAGCATTTAATGCAAAGAGCGCGCGAGATGACTGATTAATGTCATCCTTTCTGGCCGCCTCGTAATGCGGCCAAGTTAGTTTTTTGACTCTCGAGTCTGACGGCGTTCCTCCTTGTCCTTACGGCAGGGATGGTTTGGATCGCTATATGGTTTCAAACCACATTTGCAGCAACGATCGTTGTCACGGTACAAACGTCCTTCACCTTTTTGTGCTGGACCCCAACACACGTCATCTGTAGTTTTGGAGTTCTTTTTGCTGGTCTCAGAATCGATGTGGGAATTGTTTCCGGCATTAAACTTGGCTTTGTGGCCTCGTTTTCCTCCAAACCGTTGGGACTTCTCAGAATCTCCAGACATCTTTATGGACAATTCCAACGTACGGGCATAGTCATATACCGTTTGAATGTTGATATTTCCGTAACGATCGGTAGGCTCGGAGGTGGGGAATCTTTCAGTAAACTTTCCCTTCATTGCTCGCGGAAGGCTGTTGAAGAAATATATGTATGCTTCACTGGGCGGAGTGTTACATAGCATTATCATATCTTCAAACGTAGATATGAAATCTTCTAGTTTGCCATATTCGTTGCGATTTATCTCCATGAGCTTGATACGAGCTTGAGCAATCTCGTTTGCCGGGACAAACTCTTTCGTCATTTTGAT
>JAHNZQ020000172.1:132218-179569 GCA_019155205.2 Gracilaria vermiculophylla | reverse complement strand
GCCCGCCTCGGCAGGTCGCACTACTGTGCTAATTACCTGCATAAAATATCTAAAATAAATAATAAATTCTACCGTACCTTAAGGATACTGTAGCGCACGCGGGCAATATTATGCACCACGTGGCCCATCTAATAAATTACGAACCCTCCTTAGGAATATTATACCTTACGGCCAAACCACCATAATTCCGTAGGAGCCACTGTACTACAATCTTGTTCTAAACATTCCAGCAAACTATTCACAAACAAAATCGAGAGGTCGTTTAAATCTACTTAATCAGGCAGATAGTGCTGTAGAGCATGAGAATTGATTCGAGAAAAAGTTTCATGTATAATAATTGTAAAGCACTATAACCCCATTTTCTCATATTCAATGAAATGGCGCCAAGCACTACCTGGTAGGTTGCGGGCTCTTTCAAACCGTCTGGGAGGGAAAATGACACCTAATGGAATATCTTTCATGCTCCCTCATTAAGAATGAGCGGAAATACTCCGTCTCGTAGAAGAAATGCATGTCCTTCGTATTAGAATTAACAACTCTTCGCTGTTGCCTTTTGGGGATTCAAGGCATCATTTTTACTGGTCACTTCTCACTGAGATTGTTGATGATTAGCTCCGATTCTTCGGTTCATCTCATACGCGGGAGATTTCGCTTGTTGGAAAACGAATTCCTAATTTGCTACAAGAAAGGTGCACAAAAAGGCCAGCTGATGCTTTTTTGGGGCTGACGGCACATGACGAAGGATTCGTAGTATAGGTTATCGAAATCTCGTGCTTCACGGCTCAGTCACTCGACTGGGAAACATTAGACTCGGAGGAACTGGACTGCCCAGATGATTGGTAATTGGATGCTGAGATTTTCAACATGCTTCTCGTATGCGAGGATACATATGACAAGTCTGTACCCGAAAAAATTGTACCAATCCAATGGAGAACATAATCCGAGAAACATTCGCTGGCACAATACGCACGGAGAAACAGGACTGTCTTAATAGTAGAGAGCCTCGCCCAGTTAAAATGAAAAACGTTGGATACTTTTGAGGATAACCTTCAAGTCGTGGTGCCACACCCACTGCAAACCCGGGTGTTACATCTCTCGAACTGCGCGTAAATTAATGGCCATGGCAAGGATACGAATCTCTTCCAAACCGTCAGGAGGAATTTTTAATGGGCGAAAATGGCATTACAGTACAGCAAAACTGGGCGGTTATGTATGAGTTGCCCCAAAAATCGGGTAGAGCTTTTGAAGAAGGCGACAAAGTTCTCGCTATTCACGGCATTGACACCGCTGGAGTTTAAAGCGATACGTAATTTGGGGCCACTTTTTATTACCGAGAGGTGCAACATGATTTTTCTCGTCATGACAGATCGGTTCTTGGAATTGGTGTGGAGGGTTCTTTTTCAGAGTATTTCTGCTTTCACAAAGGCCAGTACATTCGGCAAACAACGAAACGTTTTGTCTTGCCATCATGTGTATTTACCGTCCAGCAACCGGAAACACGGGGGCGTCAGAGTTTTTGATGATTTTTACCGCATCCTGGATAACAAGAACCTGTCTACCGTGACATACCATCTCCATTATAATAGGCAAGTGGAACACTTCAACGGTACATGTCTGGCATCTCTCTGTACTGACAACGCTGTTCATTGGAAGACATGGCATATGTATACGTATGCTTTAACGTTCGCGTACAACACGCACGTTCACCAAACTGCCGAGGTACCATCGTGAGGGGCACATCGTATAGCGCACGCAAGACCTGTTGGAAGTATGGAAGCAGTGGCTAGAGTACGGAGTGCAAGTATGGCTCGACGTAGATGGAGAGTCCGGCTATCACAAAAATTATCTAGAGCAACCAATCGGCAGTAAGTAAATGGTAACAAGGAAGCTATCGGTAATCGATTTCTAGGAAGAATACAGAGCGTAATTCACAGTGAGACCAATGAGATAGCTGGCTAGTCTGTTGAATGAATGAATAATCTGCAAGAATGAAGAATTTACGTATAGGGTAATAAGATTTGCGGACTTCGTTCACTGCAGTGCACACCCTCATCGTATCGGACGCCTTTATCTAACGTTTACCGATTATTTTATGCCGTCGGCATCTTGTGATGCATTGAATACGCTCCATTAGGTGGTCATTAGCTCTTCTATAAGTGGATTTACCTTTTCACCAACTCATAGTATCACATTGCATGGACTCCTAAGAGCGGTGTCTGTTTTGTTTGTAGCCATTGCTACATTTATACTGCACTTCATGTAAGCCTGTTTTTCTTAGTTGCATATTATTTTGCGACCAATAATCCGTTTGCCGTCGTAGTAATACTTCGTGCATCAGAGGGTTTCGGACTCTTTTTCCTCATGATATTTTCAGTTAGAAATCCTTGCTTTGGGCTCGCGAGTATCGGAGTGGTTCGGCTCTGCAGTTCTTTTTGTCATCCGTACAACCTCCAGAAACGATGCCACGCCTTCCGGACTCACGAGGGTTGGGCCGTAGTCATGGACCGGATGGAGCCGTAGAATTGAGCAACCGGGGCTCTTTCACGCCAACGGATGGTAATCGTTCCCTCATGGCAACCGCTCAAGATTCGTATCTGACTTTCAAGAGCGAGCGCCTACCAATGTGCGCGGCTGGCTGGCCTCAGCTTTTTGAATCATTGCTCAGACTCCTGCTTATTGGCATCGTCGCCTAAAATGCGCCTCTTAAACTGGGTATCCATTTTTTCTCAATATTAATTGGTTTCTGTTGCGCTTCGTATTCTCCCTTTGATAAGGTCACTGCATGCCCTTCGGGCTCCATCGCAGGTGCCATCGGTTTCAACAAGAATATTCATCGCCATTCCTAAGTCAAAATATATGGCAGGACTTCCTTAACGACTCCGCCCTCTATCAGGCAAGGTACCACCGTAGCAGGTTTAAGTACTGGGGCGCCACATGATGAGACGTTCGTCGCAAGGTGTCAGTTCTTTCGGTATTTTTCCGGGTCTTCTGGTCATGCTCCTCCTGCTGACCAAGACATTGTTCCAGCCGGAACATATACCACATAGTGTACCGCTCCAGCTTCACAAATTTTATGTTTAGATTCTATGCCGCGAATGGTGATCGACTTTCGCGATCTATGTTTCGTTGCATGGCCGATACGAATCCGACCTTTCGTATATAAAAATAGCAATACATGCCTCTCAAGAAGTTTAGCCACTTCTAACGAAGGTTTTCCAGGCCTTGCAGGTCTTCTGGCGCCCGATGTCTAAGGTGTATGTCACTTTATACATGTGTTTTCATCGTTCCGAGGACATTGAGTGAATAATCTTTGATGAACGTAATCTGTCCGGGTTGCATATTTCATGATCCCGAATATTTTGAATGTTCTTTTCTGAATGGAGGTTGAAAGTTAGAAATGGAACCAGATCAGATAAATCATTTGTCCTATGCAAAGAATTTGAGGTTTATGAGTGTGATTTAGCATGAGAAACCTTTCAGAATGGTATTTGAAAGGTAAAAATGGAAGCAAATTAGGTTAATGACTTGGCCCATGCAAATACTTGGTTGTTTATGAGTGTGATTTAGTATGAGAAAGAAAAACGCTTTTATTTGGTAAGTATACGATTCTACGCTAATGCACAGGTATTCGTCTACTGGGCAAAGACGCCATATTTGAGTCAAAAGAAAATCAAAGACGTTAATTCGGACTGCTCTTCGTCCTTAAAGTACTCGTGAATTACAAAATAATAAAATATATACTAACATAGTTACATCGCATGTCAACGTCTCGTGAAGATCTTGCCTGACGGCCATCAGATACATTTACGGAACACGTTTTCTGCTTATTTTACCCAGGAAACGTTTTATTGACTGATCATGAGTCTTTTGGGACTCAAAAGATAGAAAATGAAAAAATAGTTAAAACAAAAACAAGCGAGTTGATAAATGTCAATTCATTTTGGCCTCTCCAAATTATATCGAAGACCTACAATATGTATAGATCAAAGCCTAAAGGATAATTTTATAAATTGTAAGACGGTTCTCGTCAACAACATTAGGCGGCTTGAAACGCTACCGTACGTGCCGCTGTAATTAATCGCATTCTGTGAATAGAAATTTTAATTGCGCTACATGTAGACATTGCTACAGCAGCTTACAATTGAAGACAAAATTTCACACAAAGCACCTCAGTGGCTGGGTTCCGAATCACTCTGGACCAGATGAATTCCCTTTAATCAGCCTTTAATGCACCATACCAATTACGTTTCTACTTTTATGTCAAATTTACTCGATATGGGGCTTAGTATACGGCCTTGTCCTTGAGTAAAGTGGGGTTGTACTGGCGTTCAGTGAAGTATCTAAGTTCGGTTAGGTGTACTTGTTTATTGATCAGGCAAGTTCGGCGGTGCTCACATCAGGTTCTCACTACGGTAGTCCGTGAGCTCAGGGCTTAAGTACATATGTTGCGTATTATGTTGCACGTTTGCTCCTCTCGCCACGTACGAACTTCATGCAACAACCGTGTTTTCAGTCATTGCACGGCGCTCTCTTCTTGTACGTCTGTACTAACCAAGCTATACAGCCTGTTCTGTCAGTCTCCACGCGCTATTTTTGCGCATTATCAGCCTGCGTGCGTAATCTCGAGCCAATTGCATTCCGTACTCATCCGCTTAGGAATCAACGTTAGCCTGTAGACGTGTCAGATGAATTGAAAATGGCGGTACCGAAAACCAGAGATATCTTACCATCGAATAACATCAAGTCCATACTTTTGCACATCGGACTATCGCAATTTATCATTGGGTCTGCGTAGTTAGTCTTGCCAGAAATTCATACCACTCGATTGATTCTGCGGGTTTCAAACTCATATCTAATCAAAGAGATGTCCCCATGAATAGGCCTGTTCGTTGCATTTCCGCAAGTAGACAGCGTACTATATAGGTCTTTCGAATCCACGTGGATCCAAATTCCAAACTGAATTCCAAGAAGAGTCGAAAACGCTCTTGACAAAACTTTTCCTTCGTTTTTGGCCTCTCCAGCTGCCAGCTTTATAGCAGAGCCAATCTATTTTACTGGAATACGCGATTCATGGGAAATCCAAGTGACCACATGAATGACACAACTCAGCTCGAGTTTCCCAAACAGTAATCCGGCAATATATCCTAGCTGTCCGTAGTTTTAGGAGCGGCTTGCGTCAGAGACCACTACCACTAAAACGTTATACGCCCTGTCTTCGATTGGGCGCACGAATTTCAGCGTTGTAGGCTTTTTCATGAGACATTTTAACAGATTAATCTGCGTGACCAGGTCTTTGACCAGTGGCTTCGGACCCTTTTGCTGTAAGTACCTTGCGGCATGTGCACAAAACGGAGAAGCGATGACGCCTAATCACCCTATACAGCTGTTGAGAAACCTCAAGGCTACGAGTTCGATACTATTTAGGGGACTATCTTGCACCCTTCTTCTCATACACCGAATCTGTGACGCTTCGTACCCTTCCATCTTATCTTCGCCGTCAATCGCAGTGATCATGTCGTCGATCTGCGTCACTACCAGACCGTAGAAATGAATCTTGCTGGGACCATACACAATTTTTTCAAGCTTATTACATGTTCCGATCTGTTCTATGACGGTGGTCAGGTTAGATCTTTCTCCTACAAAATGGAAATAGTCCACCACTTTCACGGCAATGACGATGATCTTTCAATTGGATTTCTCGTAAAACAGTTGTGGTACGTAGACAAGCTGGTGGAAACTAAAACTGTGAAGAACGTTGTCACAAAACTGGTGCCATTTGGCTCCGACGTTAGGTATCCCATAGGAAGCGGACAAGAGGAGCCAGTAGTGTTGATAACGTTTCTTGCATCCACGAGACGTAACCAAGTATACATCTCTTTGGGCCTCAGTCTGCAAAAACGCGATCTTGAAGTCGATCTTTGCGAGCGTCCAACGGAATATAGTGCCCAATGAGAGCAATATTCGAATGCAAACTGATGGGCAAGTCGCCGAGTCTGTCTTCATAATGTCCTTGTCTCGGTCCTTGTTACCGTGGACAGCAATTCGTGCCTTGAGCATGAGAAGGTTATCATCGGACCATTTGACCATGTAGTACACATAACTTGTGAATATGTTTGCGGTCTTGAGCACCTGGGAAACTTCCACATCGCGAACGATTTACTTGAACGACCGTTTCTCCTTGTCGTAGGCGTTCTGAGATGCATAGGTTGGTAGTCCTTGCGCCTCATGCAGCATGAACTCCCCGAAACCCAGTGCTTTGTAATAGGTCTCAATAAGATTCTTTTCGGAACTTTCCAGCTCCTTTCCCGGTGACAACTGCACTTCCCCGGCTTGCTCACGATCGGCGTCCTGCGTGCCTTGTTCAGTCTGTGCTTCGGTGGGCGCTTCCTTGACATAATTCCAGACTTCGTTTTCCAGAGTCCACTTTTCCTTGTTGCCATCGTCGTAATGACTGGAGAACTTTCCTAACTTCTCGTCGGGCTGATGGAAAGTTCCTTCGTAGAACGTCTTGTCGATTGGCCTGTAGACTTCGATTTCTCTCCGACCTTCGGAAATTGGGGTCCGATACGATCTCGTTCTTCGTGACTCTCATGCGTAGTTTGGTTCTGAGCTGCGGCTGAATTGTCTTCTTCGAATTGTGTATCATTTTCTAAATCCTGTACAACCTCTTTTAGATTTCTGTCCCACTCGTCAAAAGCATCTTGCACAATTGCTACTAGCTCTTCGTCGCATATTGCGGGCCTAACATCTTCCATGGCAGCATTAAATTGATTTCCCTTCGATCCAAGCACTGTAACAGTACGGCTGGCGACATCGTATGCTTAGACTGGCCTTTTTTAGGACGATTTGCCACTGCTTGTCGTGGTGATTCTTCACTAAACCTTGGACCATAGCACCACAGCTTATCGAGGCTCCTTTGAATGTCTTCGATCGGAGAATGAGTGTCAGCTTCCGGTTGACCACCAACTTCTGGGGCGCATCCATAAGATTCTGCGACAGCAGTTTGGGCAGAGAGCCAGCCTGAACAGGCCTGGCGTAGCCCTTTGTCAGCTCTTGGGCAGACGGTATCTCGCTGCCGTAGAGGTCATTAGATCTCCTGATGGCTTGTTGAATGAGCAGCTTGTCTGTCCATTCATGCTTGTCGTTCTTCGATGCTTCCTGCAGTCGCAAGAGAACGTCGCAAAGGATCCTGTGTTTGAACTCTAGCACATTCTTGCTGTGTCGGCGCTGGGGGATCGGTCTGGAACCAACGTCTTGAGTTTGCAAGTACTCCAGGAAGACGTTGTTATTGAAGCCTCTGTCGTAGGTAGCCGCCTGCGACGTCCAAAACGGAGTTACCCAGTGCGCGTCGAACACCAGGATCGCGCGCTACATCGACGTATCTTCGACGTCAGCACCCATAAAGTGACGGGATGCAGCTTCCATAGCATGCATAACGCAGTACTGATCGAGACAAATGGGGTGCACGCACACTAGATCGTTGAAGGATTTAGTCATTGCACTGAGGGACACCTTTCGGCTTGACTTGATACCGCTTCTGACGCACCCTTGTGCGGGCTGTTCTCTATGGCTCTTGATGTTGCCTTCCAGGAGGTGGTGCAGGCGTGCCTGGCGACGGGCCGTCTTGCGTTGACATCTTCTGTAAAAAGCTCTGCACGAGGTTTGCACCTGTGTCCTAGAACTCCATAACGTCCGGGCGGACTGAGCCTCGATGGCGGCAATCAATGAGAGCCACGCGGAGTTCTTCAAGAGCCAAGCGCTTACGGCGAAAGCTCGCCTCGGAGCGGAGTATGCGCCACGGTTCGGTGATCTGTAGGCAAACAAAACCCGGGTGATGAGATTTAGTTTCTGGTAGCGGCGAAATAAAAGGTCCTTGCATTGGAGCAGAAGCTCCATAAGCGGTTGTGGGAGTACAAATAGGCCATTCCCGCGCGCTCAGCGACACAAAGTGCTGCGACGGGGGCGTGCGAAAGGCGGGCAACGGCGTCCTTGAAGCGAAAAAGAGGACTCCAGGAGCGGGATAGAGAGCGGAGTCGATAAAAACTCGGGTTTGGGGCCCCCTCCTTCTTTCCTAAACGGGAACGCTTATGCAGAGATGCGTTTCCGCTCCAAATTGGCGTGATATCTCCTGATGAAGTTCTCAGGGATTCGTCCTGAAGGTTCTTCCGTGTCATTCTTTGAGGTGTACCCATATCAGTGGACGCAGTACAGTATCCCTGCATGGGGTTTGTCAGTGAGACACGATATGGTCTACTGCATAAAGTATATCACCTTGAGGGGTCAGAATGGCATCTTAAGCTTCAATTAACGGTTCACCGAAAGGTATGATGAGATTTACTGTATCCCACGGTGGCGTAGCGCCTGAGATGGTCGGAAGAGGAAGCTCCACCCGTGACCCCTGAGGTGGGGTGATGGGCTTTTCTGAAGGGCTGGGCGTTGGGACTCTGATCACCCGATCACGGGAGACGACGTCTTGGGGCCCATTTGTCTCAATGGTGACCGTGTCTCTATAGGTGTCCAAGACTTTATAAGGCCCCAAGATGTTAGGCACTAACTTGTGCATGACGTATGGTGGTTCTTCAGATGTCTTTTAAGGATTGTTGAGGATAATCTCGTCCCTTTCCTTCAGCTGAGGGCTTTCTTTCACGTTCCGGTCAAAATCCAGTTTATATCTCCTCTGTGAGGCATTGCGTCTCTCTTTTGCGAAGGAGAGCGCGTTTTCGTAGTGCCTTAAGATGGTGCGTTTTGCTCGAGACGCTATTGGTACATGTCGCACACCCACCGGGTGCGCCGTGGCTTGACCCGTGATAACGGCACTTGGCTGGATGCTCTAGAGCACCAATATGAAAGGAACGGTCCTCATAGGGCCGTGCACCTGCACGTGTTGTGCATACGCGAACGGACCCACGTATGCGTCCCAATTCTTTCTGGTGGTCCACGACATTGTATTTTAACCTTGAAGCGATGGTTTTGTTAAACATCTCCGCCTGTCTGTTGGTCTGAGGATGATAAGCAGTAATAAACAAATGCTTCACCCCTAGCATTACAGAGATGGCGTTGAAAAGCTTTGCCGGAAACAAGGGTCCGTTATTTGTAAGGAGAAACAACGGGATCCCATATGAGTAGACCTAGTCGTACAGAAAAGTGTCGGCAATCAATACTTAAGTGGTGCTCTGGAGAGGAATGGCGCCCGTGATCTTCGAGACCAGATCAATGATCACGAGGATAAATCGGTACCCTCTCTCCGACTTTGGGGAGAGGCCACAAAATATCCGTGGCTGCGAACTCCAAAGGTCCTGAATGCGGGAAAAGCGTGAGTGGCGTCCGATGTCTGCGGATATTCCCCCTAGCGGCGGCGTACGAATGGCAGGCGGCCACCATTTGAAAGTCGTCATTAGCCGTGTTCGGCGAATAGAACTCTTTCCTCAAGGTGAAATACATATACGATCCACCGGGGTGCTCGGAGAGGTGAGGACAGTGCGAGAGGTATAGCACCCCCGCCCGTAGGCTTGTCAGGACCACCTTTTGGAGAGCTCTATTCAAGAGAGCGCGGCGTACAAGTACGACGTCCCAATCGACGTCCAATGAAGATGTTCAACTCCCTACAGTGGCGAGGCACGCCTTTCAGTACGCCTCTGTACTCTGCTCCTTCGGGAACTCCGCTATGGTGATAGGGAGAATTTTCTTCTCCTCTTCAACAAGGGCCGTCCCCTCAGAGAGCCCACTTACCTTGCTTCCAGGTTCAAAGCATTCAAAGCATTCTCCATCGGATCCCCATTTCCTGTCAGATTCCTCGATGACTAGACACAGAATTGTGTCCTCAAAAGGTGTTTTGTCTTCTTCCTCGGTGGGGATTCGTGACAGTGCGTCCACTGCTCGGTGTTTTATACCAGCACGGAGGATGATGTCAATTACGAACTCCGGGAGGCGTAGTCTCCACCTGTTCAGGCCACCAAAAGCATCCATAAGGGACAGTATCCACTTGAAAGCTGCGTGGTCCGCCCTTAATGTGAATCGAGCGCCTTTTAGGTACGGGAGTAAAAGCAACACCGCCCATACGATGGCAAGACGTTAGAGCTTTGAGGTGTAGTAATTCTGTTGCGTAGGCGAAATGCTGTGACTCCAGTATGTTATAGGTTTACGTCCACCTTCAGGTTATTACTGTAGGGGGGAAAGTCCGACCTGATACTTATAGTTGTTTGTGTACTACACCCATTCGCCGTTCCGCTTCAAAAGTACCAAGATCAGTGTTTATATTAGTCTCCTCTTCAAAGTGTTAAAGGCTTAAAACTATTCGTCTGTCAGGATAGCCAATTGCCTCGGCTTGCATTTCTCCAAAAGGCAATTTAACGCCGCCGCAATGCGGGAGAAAGTTGAGACAAATCTCCGGTAGAAATTACAAGACCCCAGGAAGGAGCGGAATTCCGTCTGGTTCGTGAGAGAGTGAACTTCCTGATGGCATCCTGAGTTTTAGTGGAAACCTGTAGGTGGCCGAGGAGCACAAATTGCCCCTGGGAATACACCGAAAACGTGAAAACGAAACACTTCTCCAGCTGAAAGGGGAGTCCAGCATCTTTGAGAAGTTGAAGCACGTGCTTCAAGTGCATAAAGTGCTCCTCCACGTTACGGAACTATATAATGACATTTTCAATATAAACCAGAGCGTACTACAACTTCAATTTAGACAGGATTATGTCCACCGCTCGCTAAAACGTAGCGCCTGCATTTTTCAATCCAAATGGCATTCTTAGGAATTCGAAAATTCTACAGTGCGAGGTGAACATTGTCTTATACGTATTAGAGTTATCCATCCCAATCGGCCAGTAGCTGCTGTTGGCACCCGGCATGGAGAAAACGGACGCATCACCTAAAGAGTCAATACATTTATCCATACGGTGTATCGGGTACGAATCCCCAACCGCGACCTCGTTGAGGCGTTTATAGTCAAAGCCGAACCTCTAGGAGCTGTCTTTTTTCTTCTAAAACACCACAGGGGAGGTCTAATTGGAATTAGAGGGCTCAATAACGCCCTTGTACAGCATCTGGAGGACCTCATCCCGTTCGAAATCATGCTCATGGGGCCCGGCTCTCCTCGGGAGTTTGTGTATCGGGTTTGCATTAGGTGTGAGCTGGATTCGGTGCTCAGCCAGCCTAAACTGACCCAGGCGACCAGACCACATGTCCTAAAAGGCAGATAGCCTCTCCGGTATCCTATGGCAATACTCTTCAAAATCTTTGCTAATTTGGAATTTCTTCTGCGAGGTGGTAGGCTTCTCTTTCTCTGGAGTGATCGATTCCGCTTCGGATTCTAAAGTGGCGGTAATATCGTGTTCATTCCGGCCCTACGTACGAGGAAAGTGAGCCCGTCTTGCAGGTGTTGGTAGTGCCTATCCGACGACAGACACATTCTAGAGCCGTTAAGACAATTTCTTCAGGTTGGTAAGCACGGCCCTGAGGGGAATGTTAGGCATAATTTCCATGACGCCGTTCGCCATCATGGAATGCTGCCTCGTTTTTAGATGGCGACTTTCCTGTACGAATAAAGGGCCAGATGCAGAGGTCTCCACTCAGACTTCGGCCTGACTCCTCGCGGGTATTTCGATACTCTTCACCAACCGGATCTTATTTGACTGCGTCTCGTTTGGATGAATACCCACGTGACGTGAGTTGGCATCCAGTCTCGGAGATGCGTGCACGATACCTACACGGGCGGTGTCACGAAACTTCACCTTACGCAGGCGGGGGAACATTGCACATATATACAGATCCACGAAGGAAGTGCTCAGTATGCAATGTGCTGCCAAGTTGGTCGCCACTAGGTACCACATCTTCACCTGTGAGGAGCGCAGCCGTAGATAAATGGGTAATGCTCCGAGGATTTTCAATGCTCGAGGCGACGCGTCGCGCACCGTAGGGAGGTTGTCAGTCCTCAAGAAGCCGAGAGCATACCGAGGTAGCACGTCAGCGTGCACTAGGTTCGGGCCAGCTCCGATGTCGAGGATAGCGCGCACCATTGTGGAGGCAATCGGGGAAGATCCTTTAAAGAAACACACTGTTTTAGAAGCAAGTAGAAGCTTCTTGAACAAAGTATACAGCTAGAAAGATCTGGAAACTTCTAGAAGATTCTATAGAAGAACACAATCTGCATTTTTATTGGTTATAATAGAAAAGATATAGAACTATACTATATAGTAGAAATGGTGTAGTGCACTATGTTTGAACGGTCTTAGCACTACGTTTGGCGGAAAAAACAAGTCTAGTGGAGTGTTTAAGATAAAAATGAAGATTGCATTGATTTAAGTCTATCAAATCATTGTACTGCACAACCTACATTACACAACTTGTAAATCTTACGTCAAAGCGTGCGAACAGATTTATCAAAGGTGTGGAATGGGTCTAACTGGCTTGAAGGCTCCGCAGATTCTGTGTAGGCCGTGCAGATGGCGTCTCCCCGTTTCCTAAGGGCGACATCCATGGGGCCGAGGTTCGCCGGTAGGAATCCACGCGGAGCCTCTACCGGTGACCCTAAGGGTTTTCCTGGTTGGAGGGTATATGAGTTCCAGTGGAGGACGGCTGCTGCGGTTGCGCATTGGGATGTGACGTGTTCCCCTGAGGTGCAGCTGGTTTGGGTGCCGGTCCTTGCACTGTCGGCGCAAGTGCCAGTGGAACAGTCTGCACTCCAATTGGAGCGTGGTTACCGTAGTTTCCTTTGAGTGAGCGGTTATCATGAGACGAGGTTAGATAACGTGCGCTCTCCGTTGGTTTCTCGTTCAGGTTCTAGAAATTTTTCTCCCGTTCATGCAGGATGGCGGCCATCATTGCCGGGGTGAAAGTAGTACAGTGTAATAGCTCTCGAGACAAGTACATCTTGCAAAACGGTGGGTAGCACCAAGTGTTCGCGAGTTGTGGACTCCTGTAGGATCTTGCCGATGCCTACGAGAAAGGAGATGGGGGTGTCCTCATCCAAGACGGTTCTCCCTGAGACCAGGCGTATGTGAGAGCAAGGGCCTCTTGCTCTCCATCGAGCGTGAGTTCGTCGACCTCCCCTAAGGTGCTGGAGTCCAACGTCAGAGCGGATGCCCGATGGTTCCTTAAGGCCGTCGGTTTTTCTGAAAGTGGAGCGTGGCTGCAGCGAACAGCACGGTGGGTATCCCCATAGGGTTCCGCGAAACGTGCTAGTTTCATAAAGGTGGTCTTCGGGTGCGTTCTAAAGTGAATACGCACCCTGGCGTGGATTGAGGGAGGGAGTCCCTCCACAAACAACGACTTCAACCACCGTGCGGAGAAAACACTCCCACATCGTAAGGCCTTCGTACACAGCTTGTGTGAGAACTTCGTTTCGGTCATTACCGTATTCTTCGTGTAAGAGGTGACTTCAGCGCCAGCATCGGCTATCACTTCGTCCATTGCGTACCTTTTGAGGAGGAAATTTACGAGCTCTGGGTACATTATCAAGATCTCCGTTCTAAGATCATCCAAAATAGTGCTCTCTCCCTGGAGGCGCGGCTGCACTAGCAAGGGTGCTTGACATTTGAGGTAGAACTGAAAGCACTATACGGCGGCAGCTTCATGTACACCATTGGTATTAAACGCTGAACAGAAGCGCATGAGAAATTTCAACACCGAGATGGGGTCTTCACCTGAGAAGGAGTGCTTCTTCATCTGAATATGTATCCAGCGCTCGATCTTCGTGAGTCCTTTAGCGAACGACGCGTCGTAAAGAGTAGAGTGATCATTCAACCTGTAGGTGTCATAATCCACCATTCTGGCGAAGAAGTCGTTAAGCGGGACAACCCTCATAACCCTTCTGATTTTCTCCTAGGGAGGTATACTGTCCTCCGAGCTGGAGCTGTTTATGGATTCGGCGTCTGAGCTTCTCTCCAAATCGGTGTCTCGCTTTCTGTTTTTCTCTCTGCGTTTCTTTTAACGTCTTGAAGGTAAGTTGTATGGGTACCAGAGGATCCCCCCACTATCGCGATTCACCCCATGAGTATCCTGTCCTCCTCTCCTTAGGTGAAGTACTTCGCGACCGTTATCCTGTCCTTTTCCGTGAGGTGACAGGTCCAAACGATTCATAGCATTATTCCTTAGGTGTTTCTGTTTCCATACGGCAGTATCCTTTCCTCCTCTGGCAGAGAGGGGGGCGGTATCCTTTCCTTCTCTGCCCAGGATCACCTTACGAATTGGTGGAGGGAACCTCTACTGTGCGAAAGAATGAATTTGAAACGCTGCTGCGGGGAACAGCTACGCGTTTTAGGAACGAACCTCAGCACGGATAACATCTGAGCTCACCTCTGGAAGAGGCCCGAATCCAGAAAGGCACACACAGCCCTGTGAGCACTCATCGTTGCGATTTCCTCCATATGTGCGTGGTGTCGCGCTCCAAAATATGCCTCAACACCTGCAGGAATTCTTTCGACCAGCTCCTGTGAGAGCGAATCCGTAAGGCGTGGGGCCGGGGACTCCAGGAGGGAGTTAGCCTCCGGGTGTTCCCGTTCCTGAAGCTCCTGAGGTGGCGGCTGCGATGCCGCGTGTGATTCTTCAACCTCCACGTCGGCGTTCTCTGGGGGTGTCGTGGGGGATCTCGCTCGCCTCCGATCATGCACTGTTCTAAAGCGATTCCTGAAACACTCCACAGAGCCAAGATTCCAGAGGAGACTTTCAGGGTCTTCGAGTCTGACGGCCATCTCATGGTGAACGGTGAGTGTGCCGTGTCCACCAACGGAGTTGGATGCTTGAGGGTCCTGTGAGGGGGTTTCCAAGGGGCGTTCTAAAGGGTCCATACAGAAGTAGATCGAAGGTGATTTCCTTCCACTTCCGAATCCTTTTGTGGAAGAATTTCAATGTTGAGTTGCGATCGTTGCAGACTAGAAACGCTGTTCTGTCGTGCCACTTACGACTCCTTTTGGAAACTGACCTTTTAAGTCGGAAGACCAGTTGTGGTACCGTCAGTTCTCCTTTCGAGAAGGTAGTACATATTGTCCGTTAGGAGTTTTTGTTGATTCCAAAAGGCGCGAGTTCCTAAAGGTGGTCTCATGTACTCGATGTTACGAGCCGGGGGAATTCTCAAAGGAGATCCGCAAATACAAAGCTGAGAGGGAGGTTCTCTGGGCGGACAATGCTCCTAGAGGCGCTGCTGCGAGGCGATCTGGGGATCGACGGCTTAGAAACCTAAGCATGTTCGACGAGAGTCTCCAACCGGAAAAATAGACGTAAGCGCAAGGCTACTTGGTTTAATTCCCCACAAGTAGAGCTCGACCGGCAGAGTAAGTACCGCGCCGGGAGCCCGCCTCAGCAGATCACACTACTGTAGTAATTACCTGCACCAATTAACTAAAATAAGTATAAAATCTACCGTTCCTCAAGGGTACTGTGGCGCACGTGGGCCAAATAATGCTCCACGCGGTTCAGTTCATAGAATACGAACCATCCTTAGGAAAATCCCTTCGTAAAGCCACATGACAATATCACCTTAGGGTCCACTGCACTACACAGCATACTGTTTTCGTAGATGTGTAGAGTCGACGAGATCAACATCGTTGTTGTTGTCGACGTTTCTCCGGGCTCGCTTACCAGAACTCATCTTTTCCCAAAGCGTTCTTGTGATTATGCGTTTGCTATCATATGAAAGAGAGGAAAGACAACTAAACGTATCGTTTTACTACCTCTTCTTGCAACGATGAATCTCCTCTTCTGTCATTGTAATAGAAACTAGCCTACCCTATAGAGAGGTGTTTCCATCCGCTTCATATTTGAATTCAATTCAAACATATGCTTTCGTAGCGAACGGTAGCAACCTAAATAAAGGAGTAGGTGCTACTTAGTACTGTATTAAATGTTCATTGGTGCGTTGCTTTTAAAAATACGCTCTTCTTATGAGAGACTCGTTTTGGTACTTATCCGATGTATATTAAGTGCATTAAAACATCTCTCAACTAAATGGATAGTAAAAATAGCTTGAGCTTTGTTTTCTGGAAAAAGTCAAGTTAATGAAACAATCAAGAGAAATTAATCGACAATACAAATCGTTTATGTGTCTGAAAGGACGAAATTGTAAGAGAATATTTTGATTCGGCGAATAGAACATTTTTAAAAGTTACTCGTCAAATAAGAGGAGACAAGTACATAACTGTTCATGCAAATTAGTTATTTTGTTATGTATGAGAAAATGAAATTGATTGTGATTTTGGTAAACTTCTTTTAACAATAAAGTAAATCTCGCCTACAGGGTGAATGTTTTTAATGACATGGGCAAAAGAGATGGAGATTCTAATGGAAATAATTTTTATTTTGGGATCCTTTCATATTTGTCGGTCGCGAATGTTGCGGAATGTGCCAGACATTGCTGGAACACACGTGTAGAATGTTCCAGTATTGTCTACCACAGTGCACGCTTTGTTGGCTCAGCAAAGACTACAGTACTTTAGTGATTCTGGCGCAAAGTTTTGCTTTGTTATTGGTTAGTGTGCAGCTCCGGAGGTCTCTAGAAGCCAATGGAGTAACCTAGACGCACACATGAGTACCTAGCAAGTAGAAATGCGTTTTTGGCTCGTTTTTAGTGCCTCTAAACACTATAAAAAGAGGTCCTGAGCTTCAGATTTTGGTCTGAACTCACCTCAACAATCGACCAACATCTATGCCCCACCCTCTATCAACCTTTAGCCACTTCAACTATCATCAACAACCAGTGAGGCGTTCGCCGCTGGATAAAGGGCTTCTAGTGAGGCGTGTGCCGCTAGTTGTCCAATAGGGTGGGGATGTACCTTCGCTAAGACCGGTTGAAGCGCCTCAGGCGTGGACGGGAGACGGATAGTGTGTACCAAAGGTGTTTCTGTCGTGTGTGAGTCCCACCGGAGCTTTGCTCGGATAACGGTGTCGGTCGAAAGACCTGGTGATTTCCGGACGGAAGTACTTGACGGGAAGCTATCCGCAGGCGACGTGCCGTGCAACCTTTCCTGCAAAGGGCCAGCTTGGGTATAGAGTGAAAGCATATCCCGCTGTTAGTAGCTCTGCTCGGAAAGTCCTGTAAGGATTGTATGCGCCTGCTTCTGATTAGTGCAGAGGTAGGTAGGCTGCAGAATCCACTTCACACCCGGAGTGTCTGACCGGAAGCCGAGGGTCTGACCCTTAGTGATCCTTGACATAATTCTTGGGTTGCGCGCCGTGTCAACAAGAAGTTAAGAAGTTTTATTTGAGGATGGAGCCTCTTGCTCTCCCTAGTGATATTTTATTTCATCGAGTGGGATTAGTTCTTTTTATCCCACTGTTTTCAACTTGTTTTGGGGCTTTTAGCTACGAAGAGCACCCTTTTGGCTTTTATTATTACAAAGTTTTGGCCCCCTGCGTCACCGTCCCGTGATGGCGCCCACAATATTGAACGAGGCTTAAAAAATTATACAAAGCGGATTTCTTGGAATATCTATTTGGTTTATAACCAGATTTTGCATTTGCTGTTGTTTACACAGTTCAAATTTATGAAAAACTTTACGTCGATCACTAGGAAGCATTTAAAACTGTTTTTTGACATATGTAACCAAAATAAAAGAAATGGTTTTGTTCATAAGAAATGCAACGAATTTGTGAGAAACATTTAGCGATAGAAGGTGAAAAAAAAAAAAGTTCAGGAATTCAATTTCTGAATTGGTTTTGGATTTTGGATTTTGGTTGCTTTCGCATTGCTGCCAGAAACATAGATCAGTTACAACATGAATCAAAAAGTAGTAATGATTGCACTACAAGAAGCAGCCCAAGATGGAAACTATCCGTCTTTTGCTTTTCAAACAGGACAGCAAGATATTTAAAACGTTTACGGAGTTTGACCAAATGATAAATTAAATTATTACGGTATAAAATAGGAGGTATACATAGAACATCTGAAATAGTGGTAAATATATATATATATATATATATATTTTATGTAGGAGGCTGCTACAAGCAAGATTAAGTGATTAATGAACACTGTTCTACTTAAACTATGACTGCTGATATTTCTATAAAATCTCTGCCGAAAACTCAGCATCGGATAAATACATGGGATATATTGGACCAAATATTTGAAATGGAAACTAGTTATTGATATGGCTTCTTAAGAATTTTTTGAGGTAACCAAAAACACTCTACATGGTTCTAAAAAGTTCTTTAGAAGAAAACTATATCTCTTTTTCAAATGGAATATGATGGAAAAGATATAAATACTTATGGGAAAATAGAACTCTATCAGAAAATGTAAAAAATGATTTTGCAATAGAGTTGATACTTTGTAGAAGCTGGGATGAAAAAAAGGGATAATAAAGAAGCTGCATTTATTCACGTATTTGTTGAGGCTTTCCACTAAATTAATTTCATCCGGTAATATACTTTTACAGCGCAAACGCAAACGAGATTTGATGCAAGCCATGTGAAAACAAGACGATGAGGGTTGGGTATCGGGAACCAAACAAATATGGTTAGCCGTTCTCAATCTTTATATTTTTAGGCTGAAGGAGTCATGCCTGAGAAAACTAGAGCAAACTCATGCATAAAGTATATGCAATACGATCTAGTAAACAAGTCCAAATGTAATAAACGATCACGCGAAAAAATTTGAATAGAGTTCATTCACAAAATGTCATGAATAATGGAAACATTAACTTTAACAAGAGTTAAACATATTGAAAATCATTGAGAAAATTATGTTTTCTTTATTCAAATCATAAATCACAACGTCATTTCATTCTGCAAAAGCTCATCACCTTAAAGAAAACTAGTTTCAGTGTAAAACACTACTTTTTGCTTTGATACCGAAAGTACTCCATACGAAATTGCTCATTTTTTGCATGGGAGATCTATTGAAAAAATCAGGCCAGTTCGTCGTTATTGCCAAACTTACACTTTGAAGAGTTTCAAGTGTTCCTGCACATTCCGTAATTGTAAGCTACAGAGCGCAAGTAGGAGATGGGTGCTTCTATCCACGGATGCTGGTATTGTGTTACGTTCAAGCCGTACCCATTCTGTTTGCAGTCTGTGTCCCGCAACACCATCAGCCCGAAAATGGTCGCGTTTAGTCCATCAGCGTATTGGTCACGGGTCGGACCATGTGGCCAGGCCTCAACTTTTTTTAGCTCCTGTTCTCTGTTACAAATCCGATGACCGTTATCGGAAAGATTGTCCAAGTACGGATAGTGTGTCAACTTAGGGGCCCAGCGGTCGGTCCTGAATACATACGCCTCAGCACAAAATTGTCCAAAGTTATAGCTTGTGTGAACCGGAAAATAAATCAGATGCGTGGCATTGACCTCGACGCTACTCTGGTCCGGATAGCGAGTTGGAAAACAGGTCAAGAACTGGTTGTGGCGTCGACCGACCACATCAGCTGAGAACGGGGAGTCAGTCGAACAGATTGCCGCAGCCACAAGACTTAAACACAACGAAAGGCAAAAAGTTGTCAAGCTCATCATGAGGGTCTTCGTTGTTGGCGGCTGCACTTTGCAAAAGACTCTGCCTATAGGCGAATTATATACACTTCTTCTCATGGAAAGTGTTCGCGGGCGAGAGGTGTTTGTTTCAGAAAACAGATGCCGACAGGGACTCATCACTTTTTCCAGCATTGTCTTCACACTTGCAACAAGCTGAGCTAGCTGTGCGCCAGAGTGGAATCCATTCGGAATTGAGAGTACTTAAATAAGTGCTTAAAAGAAATGGGCTCATTAATGCAGCAATCGAATGCCGAAAAGAGATTGCATGTCTTAACAAAGATTCTCAAAGTATCGAGATCGGTCGATAGTCGAGTGCATCCAACTTACCCAGAATGGGCAGCACACGCCGCGCCTTTTATCCCCCTCCGATGGATCACAGCTTGAACAGATCAGTGCTCCATGGCACGGGTGCGACCATTGCCTTGTCACGCCCTCTTCCGGTATTCTGACTTACCCTCGTCGACAGCGGAGCGACATATTTTGCCACGCACACAGTAACAGCCGCAATGACTTTGCTTTTCTTATGAAAGCGGAAATAACACGACTTTTTGCAATTTCTCTGCCAAAGCGCTCAAAATTTTGTTGAAGTTTTAGTACTCCGCCTTTTGCTCCAATGATGATTGCGTGTCGCCCAAAGAAGCTGGAGCAAATTGCTTGAAATCTCAATGAATTGATTGAAATATGCACGAATTCTTGGAAATCTGCATGAAGCAGCGGTCTGCCCCTCAAAAGATTCAGTTTTGCAGGTTGCACGCTTTTATCTCACGAGCGATAGCTTTGAGATGATATTATAATTCTTTTTCTAAGAAAAGACTTAGTAAGCAGAGATGAGTAAAAAAAAACACGAGTTCGTCTTTTTTTTAGTGCAATGTATCCATTTATTTCAAATCTTCAGAGGCGTAATTATACCCTTTTCAAGCTTTTGAAACTTATCACTAGTGAAAAAGAACATGAACAACTTAATTATCTCAAACCTTTTTTTGCGTTTTTTGATAGTGCTTCTGCCCAAATAGTTAAGGTCTAAGTCTACTTTTTCTCTCTAAAAAAATTCTGTGAAGCCTTGGCAAAACACTTCGCTGGGAAACCTGATGGAAGAACAAGTTTAAGAGAAAAATCTTTCAGTGAGGATGAATATCGCTCGCTATCTATTTGAATAAGAACGGATTCGGTGATTGCAGTTGATGAATAGACGACAGAAAATGACCGACGCACTCCACTTTTCCATATATGGCACGGTTTAAAGTTTAGAATGGAGACATGCACTTGCTCAAACTGTCTCATTTTTGGCAAAGTGAGAATTCAAAAAACGGCGTGTATAGTTGATTGTCGACCTTGTTTCTCTCAATAGAAATCAGTTTCAAAGCCTGTTTTCCTGCGATTTGCATAACATCATTTGACCTTTGAGTTTTCGATGACAGAAATACGTTCATACCTTTTCCGAGCAGAAAATGATGCAAACCAAAGCGCCTGTTTCTTGGCAAATATTATAATGAATATGACCGTAATGTCTCGCCACTTTGTATTTCTTGACAATATATTTGTATATTACTTTGATTACTACTTGTTGCTTTTCGTCGCCAGTACAATCTAGCGTAGATGGTACGAATTAGATGCGCCAAGAGCCGCATCCAGTGAAGTTCCAATTTGAATGAATTCAAATTGTAGGGATCGAACTAGAACTAATGGTATTCCGATCGGAAAACGGATCGCAAGGGGGGGAGAAGACAACTCTTCCGTGTTTGGTGCCTGTTCTTGTGTTGTGAGTGCGCTATTTGGCACAAGAAGTATATCGATGTCCAAAAAAGAGCCGAGCAGCAAAAAAAGGACCGCGAAAAGTTTTTCACATTGCCACCGAAGAGTGTGGAAATGAACCTCTGTTTGGGCGTGTACCTTCCATATCGACACGAAACATGAAGACAGATCCTCCAGGGTTACTTTAACAAGCATGAATTTGTGCCTTAATAAATTAATGCCTAGTAGTCATTAATTTGGTTGTTGACCCCCCTCAACCACTCACTCGTAGACTCTTTGTATTTTGAGCTCATTTGAAAATCCCGAGCTGCTGTCGTCAGTGCAGAACGTGTGCATGGTTTCTGTACAGCTTAGCAATTTTAAGAAACCTAAGATGCGGGGGTTTCACGAAAAGCACGGTAATGCTACCGTCTCAACACTCTGGACACACCAAACTGTCTGACAAATCACATGAAACCAAAGAAACTTCTGGAAATTGGAAATTGATTACTCCTTAACTTTCCCAATTCCCAGAATCATAAACTCGTAGAACGGCCAGAAAGCAACTACAGCCTCAAGGTTGACTCGCACTCAACGTGCTGAAGAGTGGAGTTTTGCCGCCACGCGCCTTGACTCCGAGCAATCTGGTGAATCGCACGCAGCTGGCCGGCTAACAAGCATAGCTTTATAACTGGTCTCGCACGTGAAGAAACTTCTTGGGATTTTTTCGTCCCAATCCGTAAGCGTAGCATGATACTGGGCAAGAAAGTGAAAGAATTTGGGAAAAAACGTTGAAAACACCACGCGATGTTTTTACTCTGAGGATCGACTCAAATTGCCTACCTTGCATAAAGAACCTGAATTGCTAGAGTCTGCGTTCGTTTTCAGTTTTGCATCTTGGTTCTTTGCAAGACTTGCATCGCAACAAAATCATTACAAGAGAAGAAACCTCGAAAAATGTGAGGTACCCTTTAGTGTTAAACATTGAATGGCGTTGCCCACATGTGCATGAGAGATACACGTTGGATAGATGACTTGTTTGAGTAAAATGACCGGACCACACTTGCGGATTGACCACGACCTGTCTGCAAGGGCACCCATCACACACAAAGCGGTTTGAGAACGCCTTCACGACAGAGATTGAGTTTTACATAATGGACACTTGCGCTTCCACCGTGTTCAGGTTGTTTAGATTATTCACCTGCAGGATTGTGTCCGACATGGACCATAAGTAGTTACTGCCGATGATTGCATTGCGCACGATGTTACGGCGCCACCAGCTCCACCAGTCCACTCCGGTCGTGTTGTGCGTCACACGGCCGCGTTCCGTGATGGTGGATTCAGATATGTTGAGCACAATCGCCCCCGTGAATCGCTGCTGGGAGGAATAAACGTTCACAGGCATCACAGCAACGCGTTCGCGTCGCCAGTATAGGAATGCGCGATGATCCCACTGTGCTTCCGAGTAGCTTCCCGACAGCGTCCATGTGGAGAGCTCGCGGGGGTTGGTCTTGTCGCTCACGTCGAACAATGACACTTTAGCACCGGTCGTGCGACCTGTTGGTGTGGCCTCCTGCCCAACCCCGAGAAGTCGCCCAGGTCCGACCGGGTGTAGATACGAGCTGAAGCCTGGGATTTTAAGCTCACCCGTGACGCGCAGCGCGCGCGGATTCGCAAGGTCGACAATGTACAAGGGATCAGTCTCACGGAACGTCACCACGTACGCTGTTTCCGCGATGTAGCGCACGGAATAGATGCGCTCGCCGATGCCAAGGTTTCCTACTTCGCCTATCTTCACCAGCTGCCGTGTCTTTGGGTTCGGCAAGAACGCGGTCACCTTACTGCGGCTCAAGTCACGATTGGACCACCAGGCTGCTCCATCCGTCGTTGCCACAAAGAATGTATCGCCCCATTCGTGCATTGCAAACTGGTTTATGACACTGCCGGTTACGGCTCCACTCGCAATGTACGATGCGCCAGCATTCGACAGCGAAAACTTATGAATCGCCGTCTGGTACTCGCTGCCCCAGCGCGCCGAGTTCTCGGGCACGTTGTTAAAAGGAATTTCACTCGTCGTCACAAACATGGATTTCTTTGTAGCATACACAGTTTCAGCGTCCGACATGATGGACGCTGAGCTGGACGGCTCCAAGAAACCGCTGATGGGTAGTGTCACAACTGTGAGTATGCCGAAGCCTGCAAACACGTTCTGTGAGTAGTAGATATCACTGCACGTGGTGTATACACCGTATTGCTCGCGACCATTACGTTGCAGACGATACGTAGGCAGCCAATTGCCAGGTCGAGAATACTGAATGATCTCACGGTTCCATTTCTCGGTCTGCCAGGGTTTCACATTACCTGTCGGGTAGTACAGCCAGACAGATGATAATGGACTGAATCGCAATACAAGGCGAACGACACCGTCGACCTCGCGAGATTTGATGTAGCGACCCTCAAGATGAAGCGTGGAAACAAGGCGTGGCGTGCCACCCTTGACGTAAATCTGGTATACCACTGTGGCTTCTTCGCCATATGATGGGTCACTCTTGAATCTCTGGTGCACTGGGCGCTTGTACGTATAAACGTCACCGAGGGCAAGGAGAAAGTCGCCCTCGATGAGCATGTCGCGCGGTGCAGTTGGTAAGCGCAACTGCCCTATGCGTCGGCCAGTCTTTCCTCCTTGCTGCACCTGTACGACGGAGAAAATGTTGCCGCGGACAGTGAAGACGCGACGGCCGTCCGTCTTGATGATGTCCGGCTCGTCTACGCCCGTGACTTGGACGTTGGTGGTGGAAAAGTCGACGCCGGCAACGAGGCCATTCTCATCGGCGTCATCAAAGCTGGTGTCGCGATCAGCCTCGGTGAGATTGCCACCGCCGACGCGCTTCGGTTCTTTGAACGGGCGATGGAGGGGGAGACCAGCAGGGCCACCGGGAGTTCCAGGATCATTCGGTAGTGTTCCTGGGTTGCGGGTCGGGGTGTAGGCGTTGTAGGAATTGAGGCCGTATGGGCCTACAAGATTAACAACGCGGTTGATGTAGAAGTTATTGAGCTCGGGGCAATTGCCAAACTTGCTTATCAGGCGCGCATCGGCGCTAAAGGCAAGAAAGGCGAGGAGAAGAGTGAGGGCGAATGTGATCCCCACCGCCATGGTTCAGCTTGGGGTGCGAGGATGTTTGATGCACGAGGGCTGACGTGAGTGCGGGTTGGTGGGGGGGCCTTTTTAAGCAGCGGGACAACCTGATACGGTTCCACAGCGAACCGATCGAGGAGGGCGGTGCGCACTGTTCTCCGAGAAGACCTAACATACACATGAATTTGGGGGGAGATTTGAAACTGGACATCAAAGGCTCCATAATATCCTATGAAGGCGATAGGTATACGTGCCTGTAGTTTGGGTGCATGCGGATTGGATCTTCTGGCATGGTGGTCTGCAGGTCACCCTCTGCGCGAGCCAAGCTGCACGCAACCTGCAAGCTCTGGTGGTACTTTTGGTTCCGTTCAACACGAGCGCAGTCCAGCAGCGCAAAACACGGAGATAATTTTCTTGTGCTGGGCGTGTTACTGGTGAATGACAAATCATACCTGTAAACGGCTTGTTGCCAGGCATTCGTGGCAAAAGGGGTTTCTGTTAGGGCGCGCTGTGCGCGTCGCTTCCGTGGAAAACTGCTTACAGTTATCATTTGTTTTGATGCTTTTTTTTGGTGCATATTCCCGCACATCTCTGCGTTTGGCACGACATGAAAAACTCGTTGTCGTTTACCAGTGAACTGAGCCTCGTCTATCGTGAGAGTGGCAGGCTTTCAACGGATGGCTCCGAGGCTATCGGACTCGCCTTGGCCACCTAAAGATATCCTCTAAGAATAAATTTCCACCTTTGTTTATCGTTTATCTTTAGTCCAGACCTGCTCGTTTCCTTTTGAGCATCTCTGTCATATTGCCGTTCATCATCTCTCACGTTGCGCCCCACATCAAGTGCATATCAATGTCTATTCGCGTGGCACTACTTTGCGGAGACGAACTACATCAACCTAACTGGTCAGCTGATGGGCAAAATCCCGACTACTGCGTGCGTGGCAGTGCAACTTTAACGGCCATCGGCGCTGTTTCCCGATACGTGTGTCTCAGTGACTTCAAAGTCTTCGAAACTCGTGTCATGTTTCCATCTAACATTTCTTTGTTCCATTTGAATTCATACACAGTAAGCCAAGATCAGTAGTTCAGGGGAATTATTCGTTCTACGCAGAGCGTCAGCTTATTGCATGGTCTCTTTAGTGACAAGGATATTAATTGCTGGTGGCTCCTTTGTGGTGCTAAGGGTTGTGCACAACTCTATGCCACTGCGATCTTGGTGCATGCATGTGGCTGTCCACTACTTATCAGGATATTCGTAGGGTTCATCATCAAAACCTAGTGCAGACAAAAGGGCACGAGACAGCTCAAATCGGCCGCGAGCCGCTGGCGATGGACCAGTTGAGCTGTCAAACGACAAATAATCGCACGAGGCTATCATTAGAGCTTTCGACAAAAAATATACAAACAACGAAAACTGTAGCTTATTACAGACAAAACATCAGTTTTTCTCCTAGCCAGACTTTTGTCATTGTGCAGAAATTTCTGAAATGACATCTGTGACTCTTGTGCTCTATCACTGACAACATACTTAACGTAAAAGAGTAATTCTAGCGGCCACTACGACAAGAATATGCGGAGTGCTAACGGAGCGCCTACGCTTATACGTTCTTTGTCGGTATTTGTGTATAAATATGATCTCCAAAGTACTGGGAAGCATTTTTATTCTCACCGTAGCACAAGAATAAATTCCAGTAACAGTCACTTTTCATCCAGCACAATACATAAGGTTTTGTGCAAGAAGTTGATCTTTTTACAAGTAATCTAGCTATTTGCATTGATTGTTAACTTGCGTATTTCTTTTGTTTTCAACTAAATGAGTTTTATTGCGCTGTTTTTTTTTATTCTGTTTTATTCACATTTATTGCACAGAATCTCACAGTAATTACAACTACAGCGTAATTGTCTGCGAGATCTATTACTGCCTTAATACTGCTCTGCTTGACAATCATAGCCAATCCGCTATAAAAAGCACATACACTTCTTCGTTTTGCGAGTGCAGTACATCCTCGACATATGAAGTCTGTTTCAAAAGCATATGACATTTGGCATTTTGACGCAAAGAATCGTTTTAGTCCTGCAGTACTATAGGAATCCGTTTTCAAAATAGTTCAAGAAAACAGTTTCAAAATCATAAGACGTTTCACTTTTAAAGCTCATTTGTCCTTTCTCAGTAGTTCATTTTTCTTCTTTTCACTGAATTATACTAAATTAACGCATTGGCATCGCGTTTTTATATTAATTCGTACTTAAAACGTGTATAGCGTTTGCGCTATTTTTATGACAGATATTTTAATCAAAACGTGTTTTAAAAGTCCTGTCATAGCCATACATCATTCCAAACAATACAACTTCAGCATTTTTAAAGGACTGAAGTTAAATAAAATGCAAGTATCTGTACGGAATTACTGTTCAATTCACAAAAACATTTATTCATTAGTGTGGCCTACTGAGCCGCCTTGTTTTCTTGATAAAAACAATAAACGTTTCTGATGAACATCTTGGAAATGTTATAAAACGTTGCATGAAATTTAGACAGCCTTTTCCGTCTTGATGATTTTTAAGAAGGCTATCATTGTGTTTATTTTCTCTCGAAAGTTAGTTCTACACTAGATTAGAAGCTGTACTAAAATGCTAGTAAATATAACTTATGTTCTCTCTTTTTCAGTCATGGTGTTAGTATTTGAAGCACTGTAGTTAGTTTGAATTGAAGTTTTGCTACAATACAATTTCATCATTCTTGGGTCCATCTTTTCTGTTTTTTCTCAGAGCGCATTACGTCATATTGATTTTTTTGTTTTAAGATTTCGAAATGAAGGATTTAAAATTCGTATAAATCCTACGGGTTAATCGATGCTTTATTATCCTAATTTTCTGTTTTTATTTTCATTGCAATATTTTATATTTGTGCAAACTACAATATCATGATAACCATCTTTCGTACCGTTTTGCTTATTTTTGGTGCGAGGCATTATAAGGATACCATTAGAACATTATGATTAGATTGCAACACAGGCTTTATTTTAAAAGAACTGTCAAAAAATGAAAATGTCGTCCTATATCCTAAGCACGGATTTAAAATAATGTGTAATGTAGCTTTATTCTAAAAGATGTGATGCTTTTTAATGAAAAAAGGACGACACGTTGTTGATATAGTTGCGCTGGAGTTCAAAATTTTATATCTTTTTAAAATGCTAGATGGATGGGGTTCTACTTCAGGAAGAGGACGGATACAGTTGTCAAAATGTGCATTTTGGCGCGCCGTGGAGATGTCCTGTACTTCTCTGAAGCACTGCATGTTGCGTTTGGCCTGAAGACGACAAAGGTACTTTACGTGTCGAACGAGAACGGGACGCAAAGCATAGCATGCCTGTTTTGCGAGCTAGTGGAGTGTAAAGTACGGTATTGTAAATTAGAGAAGAGACCCAATAGTCACAAAATAACTCTAACGAGTGCGATACCTTATCAGGTGGCTCGTATACATAGTCCGTTCCATTCACCAAGGTGCAGTCGTGGTGTACGCTTTGATCACCAAAACGTTCTTCATGAAAACCGTATTGTCATGGTTTTTTGCGAAACGATGATTTTTGTAAAGTTAATCTAAGATTACATAGCCTCTCAATGTGTCCAGGACTTCGCTCTCTTTGAGAGTTAGACTTCGTGGACGAACGCGTAATTCACCTACAAGGCAGATATATACCTGCAGGGCGCTTTGATCAAGTCAAAAACGTTTGTAAGATGAAACTAGTGTAGAAATCGGATACCCTTTTTGGCGCAAAAGGGAGATAGAGTATTGAAAATCTATCAAATACAACGTTTTGGTGACGAGAATGTTACTGGCTTCTAGATTTTATTCAGTCAGTGTCCAGCGGCCACGCGCCTTTCTTGTGGTATACCTTATGTGTAAAATAGTATGACGTGACGACTCCTTATAGTATTGCCTAACGCCCGTTCATTTCAAAATCATATCGCCCAATAGAATTCAAATACCAAAACTCTTCCTATAAGAGGAACGGCTTTTCGTATCAAGATGATGAGAGGAGAGAAGCTTTCATGGTTGCAGTGTGGAAACGTGACGTTCAATAGTCGATATTGGTCCTCTCTTACATTTGGTAGCATCGCAGGTGGATCTTATCCGCTAAACGGCCCAGACACGCAAACACTCGTATCGACCGAAAATGAGCTCTGGAACGCAAAACCGTAGAAACGGTACTGAGAATAAGGTCCACGACACAGTAGATGTCTCAGAGGTACTGCAGCAGCTGACACAACTGCAAAGTACTGTTCAGAACCAGGACAATCTCATTTCGAGTCTCCAAAGTCAGCTGAATGAC
This sequence comes from Gracilaria vermiculophylla, assembly GCA_019155205.2. Lineage (NCBI taxonomy): Eukaryota > Rhodophyta > Florideophyceae > Gracilariales > Gracilariaceae > Gracilaria > Gracilaria vermiculophylla. Next base: position 150,915 of record JAHNZQ020000172.1, on the reverse strand, counting down.
CGTCAGAGTAATCATGGAGGTCACTCGAATATTGGAGCTAGTGCATTCAAGGCTCCTCCAGTTCCAATCTTTAAAGGATCAGTCACAGATCGCAAATCCGAGAGGGTGAAAAGCTTTTTTTTATTCAATAGAGAAGTACGGCTCATTGTGCAATTAACCGGAGAAAAAGATGGTTGCTCTGGCTGAATGTAACTTGAAAGATTGAGCAGCATCCTGGATACTCTGTTTAGAACGCGAAAATCAGAAGCCAAAGATCTCGCAGAACTGAAGCAAGAAATGATTCGAAAAAACCAAACCAGGTCCTAATAGCTGTCTTATGACAGTCTTCTTCTTTCAGTCTCATCTAATGATAACCCCAAACGAGATCCAGCTGGGAAAAGGTTGTTTCTCCAGCTGCCTGATCGATCGTCTCATCAATCAGAGGTATAGGGCTTAAATCAGGAATTGTGATCTTATTCAAAGCCCTATAATTGCATACCATGCGAAGATCGCCGTTCTTTTTCTTAATAAAGGATACTGGCGCGCCGAAAGAAGCGGATGAAGGACGAAGCATTCCTCTATCAAGGTACTTCTGCAGTTGAACTTTCACTTCTTTCAGCTCCTTTGGCAATAAGCGAATCATCGGTCGTACGGGAGGGGGTTTCTCCTGGTTTCAAGTTGATTTCGAAATTCATTCCTCGTCTTGGTGGGAGTTCTTCTGGCAATTCCTCACAAAAAATGTCTTGATACTCTGCAATTATTCCTTTGAAGTCTTTGGGGGCTTCCACCTTTTCCAACTAGGATGGAAAACTTTCAGTAATCCGTGCCATGTACAACTCACAGTTGCCCTTCTGCAATACGCAAGCCATGTTCTGAAAAGACATTCTCTTCACAAAGGTCATGGTGCCGGATTTTGAATTCTTCCTTGGTAGAACCTTCACTCGTGAGCCGTCCCGTTTCGTCAACTTCAATGCGTTACTGGACCAGTTAACCGCTGGGTTGTGGTTCTTTTACCATGATCTTCCAAGAAGTAACCGTGCTGTGTTGTCTTGGCTGTCCATATCGAGGAGAAACACACTTTCTGTAGCTAAGCATCCCTTGATGTTCAAAATTGCTGTTACGTGACCTACGACAGGCCTAACAGTCTTGTCCCCAAGTTCGGCTTCGATGTTTTCTGTGTTCTAAATTTCAAAACCCAACTTCTTAGCTGTGGCCAATGCCATAAAGTTGTGGGACGCAAACAAATCAAGTACCCTTGTCACAGAATGTCCCCCAAAGTGTGCGTCATATATACAATTTTCCTCTTCTGCCACTGTCATTGCAGAGAGACGAAGCCTCTCTTTACAACCTCCGAAGACCACCCCAGCGTGCGGCTTTACTCTTTTTTTTATTTGGCCTTCGCTTAAGCCACTCCTTCAAGGCGATAAGGATGCTTCGGGTCGCTCCAGCCTTTTCTACCACATTTGAAACACCTGTCATACTTTCTGTACAAAGTGTTTTCCTTTTTCTTGGCTGGACCCCAGCAAACGGAATTGTCGTCTTTAGCATCCTTCCTGTTGTCAAAGGTGTTGTTTCCTCTCTTTGTCTTCTTGTTATCGTGCCCTTCGCTGTCTCCGTGAGCATTCTTCTGAAACTCGCCACTGAGTTTCATAGAAAGCTCCAGTGTTCTAGCATAATCATAGGCTACATGAATGCTAGGGCGACCTGCCTGGAGAGCTGAAAACGTATCATTTCCTTTAATTTCGGCAATTTAATTGTCCTCCTGAAAAATGATGAAGCCAAGATAGTGTATTCTGCCACTACCTTGAACAAAGGTACATAAATTAAATTTGTCGTTGACCGTTTGCTGTCCTTTGTTTACAACTATAACCTCACAAGTAAAGGAAATATCATCAAACATCTTTTCTCACAAATTCCTGTGAACTATATTTGACTTAAAGTGGGATATTTATAAAATGTAAATGCCTCGAATCAGTTCCATGCCAAAAAAAAAGACTGTGAGACTTCAAATTGAACTAAAACCTTTCATTCATCGGTCAATAAGATGCTAATAACAGCAAACAAACTTATCAATGGCTACCTTAGGATTCACAGGGTGATATTACATTAAAATTTTTCATAGCAAAACACGTTTGAAGAAATATAGATTAGACGCCAAAATTATATATCTGCATCTTCCTCAGCGTCGAAATCGATTGAAAAACACTTAGTTCTGTCGGATCACACCTACTGCACTAGAAACGCCTTTCATAACTTACAATGTTTTCTCTACCGTACGAAACGATTTTAGTTTTGAGCTTTAGGCCCGTTTCACCGGTGATATTCTTATTTTACAGTACATGGGAAGATATAACTTTGCTGATAACTGATACAGATGAAAAACAAACTTCTTGATTGGTCTGTTCAAAGTATTCTTCTTCCGTTTTGTAAGCGTTTAGCAGGATACGCGTGCAAAACTCATTTGGTATATGAAATATAAATAGCAGTAAGCAAAAGTACTTCAGCTTAAATTGGAGACCATTTGGCTCAGATCTGTCCAGATCAACAGTAAATGTAAATGAAAGTTTCGGTACGTAGCTGTAGGTCCCCTGCTCTTCGAAAATATGAAAAGAACTGTTGAACTTAATAATATGCTGTTGTTGAGAAAGATCCACGTCTCACAATGGGAGTCACTTTGATTCTGCTAACATGGCGTAGGGATGCGTGGAATGAGAGTATTTAAAAGGCACTCGCGTATGGATGGGATCTACAGTGTCGGCCAGTATTTGTTATTTCGCGCACTGCCACTATCTCGTGAGTGCACATAGAACACATGTATCGTCTCTCGTTTTGCTGAATTAAATATTTTGTTGAGACTGACTATTTTATGAAGTACTGATTTAAAGCCAGCATATTTAAGTCATATAAGAATATGATTAATAGAATTGCTTGTATTTGTCTATTAGTGTAGATTCTGTAGTGCCATGAACCAAAAGGGAAAGTACCACGAAGGATGCTCGGAACCTTCCTCTCGCGAGGTTATTCAGAGACAGAGCTTTCCTACGGCGAGAAACACTAGTCGGGCGTAATTCCAGGGCCAAGCCATTGCAACGGGTGCAGGAGGAAAGACAAATGGGGAAACTGGGGATCTGGAAAGTCCTGTTGTTGAGGCAGTTTCCGTGTGTTCGGTAAGATATCCCTGTAAGAAATCAGGGGATCTAGGCGCGGCCGAGAATTATCTTGGGCCGCGCAGGTATCGGACAACTCGCGCCTAGCGGGTGACAGACGTGATCTGTAAAGGGATAAGCCGGAGGTTCGGTGGGGCTAATCTCGTATAAAAGCGAACCTGCAGGAAGGACAGAAAAGTGCAGACAATGGTTCTCGGATTCACTGGCGAATGATTTCCGTAGTCCTCGGGTTACGTCCCCACGATGGAGAGCATTACCTGCATGGGCGGCATTTTCAAACCGGAGATCCCGCTTGGTGCGGTTTACTGAGTGCAACGGCCGAAGCGCCATCTCGCTAAGTACTCTAGCGTCATAACCGTGATGGCCGAAATAATCAAATAAAAAAATAGCGAAAATACTAAAGTAACGGTACAAAGCAGGTGCAATCCGGCACCCATACTGTAGCCAGTAGGCCAGGCACGCGTGCCTTGCGCAATCCAGGAGGTCGTTCAGCGCGCGTTCCACGTCATGCGACACGCTTCGGGTACCTAAGATTTCATCATGAAAATGGATGTGAACTGCGCCTGCGACGTCAACCGTTTTCATGTATGTGGTGCAACCGCGATAGCGGCGAAAGACACCCAAGGTGTTCGAGCCTTGCTCCCAGAGATGGGCAACTCGAGAAAAAGCCCTCCGATAAGGAATGCAGGAGACGGGCGTAACTACGGGCGAACACGAGCAGCCTGGCAAACGGAGGTGGGGTGGCGATTCGGTCCAACGAGGCTGGCGGAAAACACTTGAGTCCACGTAATGTGGTCATACCCGTAAAATGGTCGGTAAACAAAAACACAAGCGAGCGAGCCGCGCAGTGATGTACAGGCTCGTGACACGAGTATTAGGTATCCCAGAAAAATCGGCGGTAAACCTGCCATGCAGGGCGAAAAATAACATCCTCACCACGGAGAAAAGTAAACAGAACAACAAGAAGAAACAAAAAAGCCGTAACAACGGAGATAATATTCCTCAGTGTTAGAGGCCGGAAAACGGTCCGTATTTAACGGCGGATGATCCAAGTACGGGTCTGAAGCCGCACGTAGAGCTTTAGATGGTAGAGCCGAAATTCCCCTTGAGGAGGTTTACTTGCCGTACAGTAGCGGTCGCTACTGCCAGTTATAAGCGGTCAAACATTTCACTAAAAATAGTAGCAATATCTAGATATTGCCAGCATTGCTGGAGGAGCTTTCCACGTGTGTAGCTGCCACCGTGTTGCCAGGGCATATCGGGACGTTTGTCAAATGTGGTACACGTGGGCATCTGCATGTATCCTTCGTACATAGATCCAAGAAAACGGGCGAAATCCACACGTTGTTTTTTTTATACCCAGAGGGGTGTGCCGGAAACCGGATGGCCCTCATGAAAGAATGGGTTCGCCAAACCAGGGAAGGCGCCATTGCTGTACAATATACACCGCCTAATCGGAATCCCGTTAATCTGCAAAGTGCCATAAAAAACCCCCCTGGAAGGTGTTGCACTTTACGTTCACCCCTTTATCACAGGGTGCCCACTTCGATAAGAAAGAGCCATGTAGGATAGCGGCAAGAAGATCACGCCCGACCAGCTGGCTTCCTGGACTCTGTCTCAATGGCCAGCACGCGTTGCCCTCGAGTCTTCTCCGACTTCTTCGGCCACTGTCCCCATCTACATCGAGGGGATCAATCACACTTACAGCCACCTTGAAAAGGATTCGACCGGGTTCCGCTCGGTTCCAATCCCGAAAAGCAGGCGCTCACCACTTGAGAACGTATAACTCGACGTGGGGCTTGAAGATGCGACAGCCGCTCAGGCAGCTCTTGTAACCTCGGGCTCTCCCCACACAAGACATTCAACTATGCCGCACCGACCAATCGGTGCCGTGTTTAGTGGGCAGCCGCCGGATCAGCTATGGTGGTCCTACGATGCCACCATTGCGGCCGACCCGAGAACCTGGCAAGGAAACCTGATGCTTCGCTACGCTGCATGGTTCCATCCAATCGGGGTCCGTGACAAGCCATGGACTGCCGCGCACACCGATAATTCGGGTGCCCTCCTAGGAAAGATTCCCGTACTGGCTACTATATCTTGGGACTGGCGCAAACGCATCGCGGTACCATCGTATGCCATAACCAGCCGTTGCAGAGGATCCTTGAAAGCTGCCCACTGTTCATTGATCTGAGTTGCGCCCCCCCATCAGTTATGGGCTCCCTTCGAGACTGCGACGGGAAAATGCATGTACCTCGACGTCATGTTCTAACACACGCGCGGCGAGTTTGGGTACTGTGACATACTAAATCTACTGGAAGTCTTCGAGTGGCTTGGCCGCGTCCGGGTGCGCCAGGAAGCTTTGTGCTGGACGCAGGCTATCGTCCAAGCTGAATTTTGATACCTCGCCCGGCAGAGCCGATCGCTCGTCTAGCCGAATTTCATCCGCGAAGAGCTGCGTTTAAGAACCCGAATCGGCTTCTCCGTCCCGTACCAGAACAAGGAAATCTAGTGCATCGCGCAGCGTTACCGAATGTTGCGGTATGTTCCAATTCCAGATTGGTGGGGCCTTGTTGAGGCATGCTGGAGGTGGTTCGTCGAGTTTTCCCCAGTCCTAGCGTACATGGGCTCTGCCATTGCAAACGATCCCTATTATAGGTACTGTTACGTCGTCATCATGGAGTGGGAGGTCTACAATGCGACTTACATCCTTGCCGAAATGTTTGACAAATACCTCCATTGGTATGTCCCACCGCGCTTGCAAAGATACATTCGTAGCTTGGACATGAGATTCCCCATAGAAGGTGAAACCAACCGAGCAGAGATGCTGGAGTTGCTCGATTACATCTATCAAGTCCGGAGGGACAGAATTGTGCGCTATAACCTCCACTGAAGCCAGCGCATACCACGTCCAACCCCAGTCTCGAGAGTATCACCACGAACGCAAGCGACTTCGCGTATTTCGAACCGTGGAAGTACACGTATATCAGCCTCGCTGAGGCGGAGAATTATCGCAATGCGCCGCGGAGGATCCCGGCTGACCACTCTTTTGGATATGTAGACGTCGATGGCTATCACTGCGCCTATGCGGAGGGAGATCCCATGGTGGATCACGAACCCATTGTGGTGGTTGAAGGTGTTGTTCCCGAGTCATGTGAGTCCATCGACGGGGTGAACGTGGGGCCTGCAATACACAGATACACTTAGATGGCTGAAGATGCCTTCCGCAACTGGAGCACTGCCGCTCTGGCGGAGGACCCTAAAGCCGTCACTCCGGTCGCTCCCTCGAACGTGCCAAATCGGGCGACTCCGCCCTCCACGATGGAGCATTTCGCTTCATACGCGTACCCTTGGGACTCGGTGTCTCGAAGCGATGTCATCGTGCGATTCGTCCGAGAGGTCTGTTTTCGCACTCGCTAGATTATGGGGGAGGTGGCCACGATGCGGGAGGCCCTTGCAAGCCGCTTTGGTGGGAGGGCTCGGTCTTCGGAGGGGCAGGAGTAACTACTGAACATCATGAAGACTTCTTCGAATAAGGTAGCAGTGACAGTGCGCGCGACTTGCATCTTCCAATAAAAAGCCTTGAGGCCTTCATTGCATGCACTTGTTCTTGCTCCTGTGCAAAATGCGCGTCGAGCGATACTCACTGGAACATGTCGGGAAATTTGCCATCATCGATGGAAAAAACGTGCTGACAGTGACATGCGTTGCGCGATGCAACCTGCGAGCTGGGTGAAAAAACCATGATGGTTTAAATGGGTGAAATAAAGGTGGAGAGTTAAAAGATTGAGGTCATATTCCACTGTGGACGTTCGCACTTTGCTGTGGGGTAGAAATATTGCCGATCTTGCGGTTTCATATTCTACTTGAGCCTGGTATAAATTCCCCGGCAGAGAGATTATCGCCTTGCGGTGACCCTGAAAAACCGGGGATTGGGGTGGATGCTCGACCGATTCTAGCGCATCTCTATTCGGGTCATATCCGTACCAGCGGACTCGGTACCAGACGCTGCCCTGTGGGTCCACGAATGGACTGAGGCCGGTGGTCAGGGGTATCTGCGTCTTGTACGCATATGTCATGGCATCCGTGAAGATATCCTATGAGGTGGGGTGATTCGTGATATCTTTGCGCAGTGACGCGAGTAGTATGCGGTTGAACCGCTTGACCTGCCCGATAGATTAAGGGTGATAGGTCGTGTAAAAGAGCTCCCTCACATCCAGTATGCGGCAGACGCCTTGAATGAATCTCAATGCGAATGCTTTACCGCTGTCGGATAGTAGCTTGACAGTAGGCCCTCACACAAAGACCTAATACTTAAAAAACGTTTGTGCGAACTCGAATTCGGAGATCGACCGTACGGCAACTTTACAAGCTTCGAGAAGCAGTCGGTAATTACGAACAGAAAGATATTGCCCTTCGTCATCTTCAAAAGCAGACCGAGAATGTCGATTGCAATAAACCAAAGAGGAGCCCTTGCATGGTAGAGCTTCAACTTGGGGGCATGCCGCCTGAGTTTGACCAGAGTCTTCTCGCTTCGTGTGCTGAACTGCACAGCAGCTTAGCAATCCACCGCCATCGCGGGCAAGTAATAGTCCCTGCGAAGCGTTAGATAATGTTTCCTCCCACCGAGGTGTGCACAGAGTTTGTGCGACAGGTGGAAGACCGTGGGCTCGAGAGAGTGGGAAACCGCGATTCGTTGGTGATGCTCCACTTTCCGGATCAGATAGCACTTGTCGCTCATTTCGAATCGTAAGTCTCCTCCACCGTTCAGACAGGCATATATTTCCATTCAGAATGGGTCCTGGAACTGTTCTCAGATCATCTGCTCCATCCTGATTGACATAAAATTTCCTTGTGAGGCGTGCTCAACATTGTCGGAGGCGAGGAGCTCGTGGATGTCGTCGGGGCTAGCGTCGTCGTCGGCCCAGGCCTGAGCTTTCGGGGTACTCTCGTCGATAACGAAGTAGGGGATCTCATCCACATCGGCGTCACCAACGTCTTCTTTTTATGTGGGCAAACACGAGAAGGCATCGGCTTGCGAGCTGTGTGCGTTCCTCTTCTAAAACACGTCGAATTTGATTTCCGCAAAGCGGAGCCTCCACTGAATTAAGTGGTCTGGTGGATCGAAAATATTCATCATGGACGTCAAAGAGGAGTGGTACGTAAATACGGTGAAGTGCACCCCAGTTACATAAGGGCGTAGTGTAGAGAGCGCCCAAACTACGGCGAGGCACTCCTTCTCCAAGACGAAATAGTTCCTCTTCTTATAGTTTAGAGTCCGGGACCAATATCCGATTGGTTTGCGTGCCTCTTCGGGGCATGTTTGATACAGTGCGCAACCCACTTGGTGATCACTGGAATCTGTCTCTACGGAGTATGGGAGGTCCAAGTTGATGAGTGAAAAAAATGGAGCTGTTGAGCCTGCCCTATTCAGAAACTTAAAAGCAGCCGACGGATCGCTGGTGAATGGTGAGAGCTATGGCGGCTGTCCTTTCCGCAGTAGCGTGTTACGCGGGGCGGCGGAACCTGATAACTTTTGGTATGAACCGTCGATAGGCGTAGAGCAATCCAAAGAAGGATCTCAATTCCGTTTGCGTCCGGGTATCTTGCGCCACAGTGAGAGACGTGACTCGAATTCTTTCGATCATAAGCCTTCCGGGATGGATGATGTGACCCAGATACTTCATGTTATCGGTAATGAAATCACACTTTCTGAGCTTCAGGGCATACCTGCGTCACGCAGTACCCTCATCACATTCCGCGCGTGGTTGGGATGATCGTGCGACTCGATGGGAACGATGATTATGTCGTCCACGTACACAAGGCAATTCTGGCTATTAAATCCATTCATTAGTACGTCGATAGAATTCAGAAATGTTGCGGGTACATTGGTCAAACCAGAAGATATCCGTCTGAAGCGGTAGGACACCACGTGGCACACAAATGCCGTTTTGTACCGGTCTTTCTCCCTGACAATGGCCTACTTATAGCCCCAATTAGCCTCTAGAGCCACAAATACGGAAGCATCACCGAGTGAGTCTAAACACGCGTCCATCCAAAGAATCGCGGAGGTTTCCCACATAGTTGCTGCATTGAACCTGCGGTATTCCACGAAGCATGTCCATGAGCCCTCCGCTTATAGCGCGAGGAACACGGAAGACGCTTGCGGATATTGTTTTTGCTCTTTGACTCCGGAACAAAGCATGCGCTCTACTTGGAATTCTTCCTCCCCCCGATCCTTCAGCCCAGCCCTGCATGGGGGTTGCGCGATTTCCCGAGTGGTCGGTATCAGATATTCGGTGCAGTTATTCTCGCAGAGCGAGCCATCTCACACCAGAGAAAATTCCCATAATGTTGCGCGGAGACGGTTCCAGAGTAAAGCCGGCACATGGAACAAATCAAGTTCTTCGAGAGCTCTCACGGGATCAATCCAGTCGTAACTCGTCGGACGTGGGGTCGGTGAGGGTGGACTAAGCTGAAAGTCGGGCTTTCCGGTTTTCACGGTACCTTCTGGGGCAGCGGTGACTCCGTTGGGGGCAGAGCTCACTGCCGCTTCGAGCGCCTTCCCATCTCCCGAATTCACGAGCCGAAGTAGCTGGACGGTCGTGACTCTTGTGTAGATCATCGCCAGCAGGTGTGGCGTGACCGGACCAATCACTTGGTTTTTTGCCAGATACTGGGGTTTGTAGCCCAGACTTGTGACAAAGATCTCAAGTGGAAAGTTGGGCACGACTTGCACAATTCGATTTGCGACGGCGAGGCGACTGCTCTCATACAACTAGTTCGAGGTTTGAACAACCCTCAAACAGTTTTGACGGGAGTTGACCTGAACAAAAAATCTGCGTGGTGGGTGGTATCGTCATTGAATCCCTAACGCGGAGCTTACTCCACTCTCAATTGTCCGGTGGCGATTCCTGCATAGAAGGTAGAGGCACTCTCTTGTTCGCATCCCGATGAAGCGGATGTCGGACCATGGGGATTGACGACCCATATTTCACCTCCACCTGTTTCAGGCTATAGAAAAGGGACTCCACGAAGCGCTCGAAGTAGTCGTACGCGATGACGACCAGCACGATCATAGATTGGCACACAATTAAAGTGAGCTTGGCCACCGATCCTCCCAGTCGGACGACAAGATCAATGGTTTCCATTGTTTGTAACATATTGTCGTTTCCGTTCCAGACTTCAGGTACCGCTTCTGTGCGAATATGACACCGCAGAAGCCGAGGTATTACGGACTCGACAACGAAATTTGGCCCCGCTCCAGGTCCGGGAACTGTGATAAGTCGCACCATATACTGCAAGTGCAGTTCAGAATCAGCATAAACCTTATCTTGTCACTTCGCCATCACTAAGACTCAATCAGGGATCCAGTTGTGATTTACCCGTCTCCACAATTTACGCAGTATACCCAAATGTTTAGAGTCCGCATCTGCGGTATATCTCCTCGTTAAGATTTTTCCCGTAGAGCAGTGGGACCTCGGGCGTCATTAGCCTCATTTCTGAGGAGGCCTGTCCCTATTGGGAGACTTCATCATTTAGTTTCCTTGAATGGGTTTCGCTTCGGGCTCTCGCCCGCATTCCTCCACAACGATTGGGCCATCTTGCTGCGGGTAATTGACCCCACGAATGGCACAGGCAATGCTTTCGCTTAATTCGGCATAGTATCCTGTCTTCTTTGGCATTAGCTGCTTGCATAAAAGTAGGGTGTGAGCAAATGCGGTGGCGATATCCGTTTTTGCACGGAGATTCGATGTTATCGGGACTGCCGTCTTCTGTTATCGGGACTGCCGTCTTCTGTAATCGGGACCGCCGTCTTCTGTTCTCGAGAAAGGGCTTCGTAGCTGGCCACCACCTGCACCATCTCCTTTAACGGAAGGGCTCACTGCGGGGAAATGTGCTACAGAGGACAGCAAAAGTGGCATATAACTCCAGACAGAGTATCTCAAGGAGCAGCGTTACGGTTTTCGGCCACATTTCCGAGGTTCCGGTTATCAACCAAGCTAGGGCGCTGAACTTTCTTCCTCTAGTTGACATATGGTAGGCAAGGGACCGGAGCCCGGTCATTACCCAGTTAGAGGGCCTGTACCTCCTGCTGAGCTTCCATTGTTGTACCATACGAGCCTTTCGATATAGACCGTAATTTCGATGTCGAGACTGACCTACCATCTTCGTGGAGAAGGTGCAAACCGTCATTATTCGGTTCGTATGTATCCCTGGCTCCCAGTGAGAGGGAAGAGGTATCTGGACCCACCACCAGCGCCACTTCCTCCTTCTGCCGGTACCCGGAGTTTCTCACACGTAGTGTCTCTCTCTCTCTGCAGAAGCGAACTGGACCAGCTCTAGGTATACCAGCTGAGGGTGATCGTCCCGCTGGCGGGCAACCAACGTCTTAATTACTGGATCTAACCCATCCATAAACATCTTACACCATTCCTTTGCGTAGTAAAAATTTCCACAGCGACTAAAAGCCTTATTCAGGCATACCGAGTAGTCTGTCTCTACCTCTCTATTGCGTTAGGGAGTATCGCGTAGTGTGAGGATAGCCGACTGAATGGCTGTATTAGTCGCGTACGAACGCAAGTGGTACTGCGTGCCCTCGAGCCAGCAGGTCCCTCCTCCCTCGGACGCCGGAGACGAACATTGAACCGAGAGGAATTGGTCTAAAGCGACTCTCCGCAAAAAGTATGATAATGCAAAATATGCCTGTGCCTCACTCATTTTGAGGATATCGGCTTCCGCGACAAAGCGGGACAGGGCGCTTACCACTAAATTTGGATCATCTCCAGTAAACGTCTTGTTCTTCATGGACAGCTGCATCCGTTTGATGCGGTCCTTCGCCTCACCCGTTTCACGGGGTGTCCTGCATAAAGAAGTATCTTGTAACCGATAATAACGGTACGAAACAGATTCTTGTAGAGAGAATTTGTGGGCTACAATGGATGAAGCCTGAGGTGTCACTTACCCTTCGACCAGGAACGGAATGCCCCATGGGTGGCCAGTGACCGTTTGGAACGGGTACCCCGATCCGGTCGGTCACAGTCAGAATCACTCTATGAGGACTTCAAATCCTGAGAAGTTGATGCCGAGTCCAAGGAAAAGTCCCTGTGTTGATCGCGACTCTTTCAATTGTTCCACTTTTTCCCGCCATTCTGAGCCTCCCCACGTTTGTCTCACTGAGATCCAGTGGTTTGTGCTGCGGATGCACAAAGAAGCATAGATTTCTCCATCGACTCCAGTTGGAATCGTACTCAATTAAGTCCATTTTGCACACCCTCGACGTAGGACGCCGGCAGGCCGAGACCTTCGAGGGTCGTATTGACATCAGACCGTAGCACGCGAAGCTCTTCGGCGACATTCGTCAACAGCCTCTTCAAACGCCTTCGGCAGGACTAACGTTCTTCAGCCAGGACTGCCTAGGTGTGCCATAGGGTGCGGATCTGATCTTCCAAACGAACCACGTGGGCCGACAGAACTGATTGCTCTGAGTGAAGTTTTGAAAGAAGGTCAGTGGCTTTCAAAACCACTTAAGTAACGGAAATCAATTTACAGTATGCAATTTACAGTTTTTGTGGGCAAGCAATCGACTATTCAACTGTCTGAAACAGTAGTTTGAAACGGACAATCAAAAAACTGAAATGCGTTTTGCTTCTATATCGAAAATTATTTGCAGAAAACTTATGTTCGATTTTAACACTGCACTACAGAAAAAAGGATTGCGGATATTCTTACAAAAACATTGATAAAAAGTCAAATACAAATTGTTTTTATAAGTTCAGGGACATTAAGATTTTTCAACTTGAGAGGAGGTGTTCCAGAGGCATGTGTAAGCCTCTTGAAAAAATAATAGAACTAACTTAGAAGGATCTAAAAACTCCTTGAAGGTTTTTATTGAAGGACATGATTTGCAGTTTTACTGGTTTATGATAGAAAAAATATCGAACTGTACAGTTGTGACAAATAAAGCAAATGCTAATGACAAAATGCTACGACGCCAATTCCAAAATGCAACAAGATATGTTAAATGCCACAGTAAGGCTGCTACCATTATGAGATAATAAAGAATGCACTTCTACCGCAACCATTGCAGTGAAGTGAACTACCCATGTTCACCTTCACGGAAGAACAAAGCAACATCGTCATCGCCCGAAGCAACGCACAACGCAAAGGTCACAAAGGTGCTCGAAAGAGCTCGAGCATACGCCAACGCAAGTATATAAGTAGCAGATAGCCAAGATGCAGAAAGGTGGAGAAGCAAGAGAAGAATAAACCAACTGCAAAGTAGCTTTGGACTTTGCGAGCCGTCGTGCTCAATACCCTTGCCTGTAGAGTAAGACCCTGTCAACAGCTTAATCAATTATCCAGCAATGTCTGAATCCATTGTTATGGGCCCAGACAGGGCCTTTGCTCCAGGAAAGGACATACTACTTCCACCGCAACTTTCAACGACTACAGACACGTTCAAGTGGCGCAAACGTGTTATGCTCTGGATAACAGCCGTGAAACGCTTCGCCAAAGGAGGGGATACGAGAGCTAAAGGCATCTTAAGTGCCCTCGGCCTTACACTCTTCAATGCGCTCGATCCGGTATTCGCATCGCAAGTAGGGCAATCCATAGCTGCAGAAGTCATCAATCTGGATGGTGATGATGAAAATGAGAATGTCAACAAGCAGTTTCATATCGTAAATGGTATTATCAACCTCGTAGCCAAAGATTCACCAACTGACGGAATTCGAAGGCTCGTACAGATGATGCGTCTCGTTTTCAACTGTACTCGCAAGAATGGAGAATCACCGGCCACATTTGCTAGAAGGTACCAAGCACTTTGCGTTAGACTACCTGAACCACTGTGACGCGGCAACGATCCAACAGGATAGTCAGAAATTCGCGATGATGTTGCTAGAGAACGCAAAATTACCAGCCACAGTCTACAGCTCCATCATCACCAGGCTGGTCTCCACGATATCGCCTCGAAGAATTGCCCCTGCGGATAAGATATTCGTCATCAGCAAAGATCGCTTAGACGGGATCAAGAAAAGGACTGAGATTCTTTACGACCTCGCGCAAAACCGTGATGCCATAAACAACTTCACTGTCCACTACTCCGAACAATCGAAGAACATCGTAGACGCCATTAAAGCTACCATCGCAGCGAACGAGCTCCATGCTACACAAGACCGAACGATATTTCGAATCACACTCGATGACGCTGTAGAAGTATTGAAGGATCTCAAAGTAGAAGACGATGAGGACACCGCAGACGGAAAATGTGTAAGCACCATGCCAGGAAAGCGAGACTTCGACGAAAGTAACCAGCAAGGATATCGTGACAAGTTCGGTCGGGAAAAGAGGCAGAAGACGCACATCCCGAATGGACATGGCCCGAAAGCGATATCTAAATGTCGCAGCTGCAATGAACCAAATCACTGGTATCGCGATCCTGAGTGCATATTCAACGTCATCAAGGCACTCATGGAGGGAAAGGAGATACAAACTGACACCATTCAGAAGCTTGTACCAGCGACACGCGAACTTTTCAAAGATCAGAACGGAAACCTTCTGAACAAGATACCCGTTTGCAAGCTCATAAGCTCAGTCGGGAACGGCAACGGTAGTCATCATGCAAACCAGGATAGCAACGCAAAAGAAAACACCTCGTATTTTCAGTAAAAGAATTAGACACGCCCCGGCCTGATCCTAAACCCATTTTAGATGAAGGAGCACCAACCTCTATAGGAGGCATAGAAAACGCAATCACACTATACGATGTCCTTGGGATTCCCTTCGAAATTGAACCACAGAGCGAAAGATATCTCCGCGGATGGGGAGACGAATGCCATGGTGCCAAGATGACAGTCTGTTCATGGACGATAACCATCCACGACGTACACGAAAAGCCAACTGCGTTCACTTTGGACCTGGTTCCCGGCAAGTCGCCTCTTATCCTCGGACAAGAAATTCGCAAACACTGCAAGACCTTCAACCTGGCAAACCAGCGATACATGGAGATGAGACGTCCATACGATGATGCTTATCGCTATCTATACACGTATTTGGTACCCTCCAATAGCCAACTAAGACTCGACAACGCACCACATCATTTCGCCACCAAACAAACTCTTCTTTGTAACATTCACTCAAATGCGAAAAGACAGCCCTTGGCATTCTGCCAAAGAGTACACCGATATACACACGCCACCGCCGATGAGATGAAACTCCTGTGCAATGAAGCAAACATGCTAGATCGCAATCTCGAAACTGCGATTGAGCGCGTATACGCTGCGTCCGATGTGTGCGCAAAAAACGGCAGACCGGCTCCGATGAAAAAGATTTCAATTTCGCACGTCAATCAAGCCTTCAATGTCGAAATACAGATTGACTTCCTATTCCCTGTCATTAGGGGCAGTAAGCATACTGTAATGAACATGACGGATACGGGCACAAATTACTCTGAACTTGTGAAATGCGATTCAAGGGAAGCAGAGACAATGATTCACGCTATCGAAACCTTCTGGATCTACAGACATTGTGCCCTTGACGCCATCCCTGCTGACGATGAATTCAACTGCGAAGTGCTCCGTCAGTTCCTAAACGTACATGATATTCAATTCAAGCCACGCCCTACCCGTCGACACAACAAAACCGGGATAGTGGAGCGAAAGAACGCGGCGGTAAAGTCCATCATCGCGCGATTAAATGATGAGAGAAGTAACGCGTCGGTCGATTCAATAATCGAAAGGGCGTCGTTTCTTTCCGACATGTTCTCCGGCAGCAAGATCTTAAGCTCGTTTGAGCTGGTTTGGGGATACCAACAATCTGTACTTGGTCTTCCTCACACTGTTGTCACTCAAGAGATCTTCAACGCTCATAAAGAGCAAGTTGCAACACGCAAACTGCAACCCCTCTTACACTCCCGAACACATCACAACCACGAACCAGACCTTTTTAACCCAGGCGATAGTGTGTAGGTCTTCTACAAGACAAGCAAGCAGAACGAAGCTGTCGAGTGGGTTGCAGCTACAGTCGTCGCAGCGCATCCACACTACCTGGAAGTTCGTCACACCGCACGGGGACGTCTTATGCGAGTTGCATACGAGCACGTGAGGTTCAAGCCGCGAGGGACGTTGGCCACCGAGCTGTTATCTTGTTCCCTTGAAGAAGAGTTGGCCGAACCAATGGATACACAAGAAGAAACCGCCCAAGCGCCACCCGCAACTGACGCTCCTGCAACCCTTGTGACCGATGAGCCACCGCCTCAGCCACCTACTCCAACATCGGATACAAATGCGCAACAATCGTTGCTAGCTACAGCGCAAAACAAAGGCACGCCACAACCGCATACATTCACCGATCGTCCCGAAAGGGGAAAGAGAGATATCGGCACATATGCATCAAATATTCGGAACGATTGCTGAGACATCAACGGAACCGAACTACAACGCAACATATCTCGAGAACTGGACGATATCTACGAAATTTTCGGATCAAAGCAGGTGACAGCAGCACAATTAGCCTTTGCCCCACCATTTGTCCCGCACGATGCGCTCAAACAAGAGCACGAATCTAACTGGACGGACGCATATGAAGAGGTTTTGGAACGAGAGGTGCCACGAAACTCCAACATCATCACCTCGCATCTCGTATACAAGATCAAGACAGATGAAGAAGGAAAGCGAAAACTGAAAGCACGTATCGTTCCCCACGGCAACCACGACGATGAGAAAGACTGCATACGGAAGGACTCATCGAACGCGCCACTACTCGTAGTTTGTCTTTTGCTGTCACCTGTTACCTTTCTCGGCCTTAGGATTGGAACTGCGGACATAAAAGGCGCATTTCTGCAAAGCGGACCGATCATGCGACAGATCTTTGTAAGGACTCCCCGCGAATGGCCTGGGGTGCGTGGAATATTGTGGAAACTGCTAAAGTTACCATATAGGATCGCTGATGCAGGCCGGCAATGGCAAAATACGGTCGACACTTGGATGCTAGAAGTCGCTGGAATGCAAAGTGTATTTGGACTGTCACAACTGTTTTTCAAACACAACTCACGCGGCGAGATCTCCTTAATCGTAGCAAAGGTAACAGATGACTTCCTTTTAGGAGGATCATGTGAGGAGATGCGAGCCTTCACAGACTCGTTGAAGAAACGCTTTGAAGTTGGAAAAATTCTCGGAGACGAAAAGCTACTCTTTAATGGATGCGAGATAGAGCAAGACAGAGATGGAAGCATTTCGATGTCTATGAAACGATACCTAGAGCGACTAACACCAATCGATCTATCGAGATCACGTCAGAAAATGCGAGTCGATCCCGCAACAGACAAAGAGGTCAAATAATACCGCTCACTCGCCGCAACTCTGATGTTTTAGGGAAATGCAGTGCTACCGCAAGCCTCTAACGCAACATCGCTACTGCAACAGAAACTGCCAAAGCTTACTGTCGAAGAACTCGTCATGGCCAACGATGTGCTTAAGGAGATACTGTCATTGAAACCACAAGTTGTTTTCAAAGCACCGCTGCGGACTACCGAAATCACCGAAGTGATAGTGTCGTCATTTTCAGATGCATCCTTCAACCACAATGACATGTCAGGATATGGTCAAACCGAGTTTCTGACAGGGTTACGCATCAAACAAAAGAACGAAATAGGCCTGTATCACGCGATAGACTAGGCAAGTGGGAAGCAGAAAAGGGTAAGCTATTCACCTTACGGCGCAGAGGTTCTCGCATGCGCTGAAGCAGAAGATAGAGGATATTATCTCAAATTCGGATTAATGTCTATGTTTCCCGAAACAAAGATGCGAAATGAACTGTGTACGGACACACGCTGTCTCTATGACACAGTAACTACTCTACACGAAGCCAGAGACTATCGCTTGAGGCCAACAGTTCAGCGTATTAGAAACAGCTTGGGTAGCCACGAGCTGAACCACATGCAATGGATAGCAGGGGAAAGCAACCTCTCCGACGCGCTCACCAAACGCAACCGCAAAACCGCAAAGCTGCTCAACGAGATACAAGCATCTGGCGTGCTCTGCATTAACGTCGAATCCGGATATGCTGTCGACAGCGAAACATGGAAATAACAAGCTCGCTCTACATTACGTACGAGCGATCGGGAGGGATGTGACAAATAAAGCAAATGCTAATGACAAAATGCTACGACGCCAATTCCCAAATGCAACAAGATATGTTAAATGTCACAGTAAGGCTGCTACCATTATGAGATAATAAAGAATGCACTTCTACCGCAACCATTGCAGTGAAGTGAACTACCCATGTTCACTTTCACGGACGAGCAGAGCAACATCGTCAACGCCCGAAGCAACGCACAACGGAAAGGTCACAAAGGTGCTCGAAAAAGCTCGAGCATACGCCAACGCAAGTATATAAGTAGCAGATAACTAAGATGCAGAAAGGTGGAGAAGCAAGAGAATAAAAGACCAACGGCAAAGTAGTTTTGGACTTTGCGAGCAGTCGTGCTCAATAACCTTGCCTGTAGAGTAAGACCCTGTCACCAGCTTAATCAATCATCCATCAATGTCTGAATC
>JAHNZQ020000172.1:78964-89845 GCA_019155205.2 Gracilaria vermiculophylla | reverse complement strand
TGTTTTCACGATTTGGGCGAGTTTTTGGTTTTTTATTGACAACATGCTCTCTTAATAATCACAAAGATAAATACTAGACTGGTTTCAGACCCACAAAAGTAAATAGACGTTCAAATCCAATTTGAGTTAATGACAGTTTGGGAGTGATATGTTGACAAACCATCCAATTCATTCTGTTTCTTATCATCGATAGAAATGCGTCGAATGTGAAAAACATCAGCCACCATTTGCTGCCCCTTCTGAAGGTCATTAGGATCGAGTGAATGCGTTTTATGGCTTTCCCAAAGATGTGTGCCTAAAACGTACGACTTCTGATGCAGTGAAACCTCGCGGATTTTGTGAACCGTGGGCACTAATTAATTTATGCACCAGGTACGGCGAGTGATTCAGGCAGAAATAACCCTTAGTTGTATTGTCTTTGTCGCATTTGGCTTCAGCGCCGTATGCAGCTCCCCAAACAACGTTTTACAGTTTTTTGTTTTAAAACCTGGCTGTAAATGTAATCTGGAATGATACAAATAGACATCACAACTCGAAGATACACGCCCCACTACCACCATCTGGTTTCTACCATGGTTACTCACCAAGTACAGTACTGTACGTAAAGTATTCCGCTCAAATCGCCACACTGCTAACAGCCGCACGGCATGTCAAACACTGACGTCAGCACGACGCAGTCTGATCGTATGGCATGGCACCGAAACATACTCTTTCAGTAGGTGGAAAATATAAAACGTTTCAAGTTGAGCCGGAAGGAGATGCAAGCTGGAGCATCCCAGTCATCTTGAAGCAATGCATTGTTGATGGTAGAATCCAAAACAAATTCTTATTCACATCCGAGAAGTTCAGAAGAGCCTTTGCTTAAAATTGCAGTCCAAGATCACTAAATTTTAATCTACTTCTGCATTTCCTCTAAAATCAAAAGCGTACATTTTGTTAGTGTAAAATCGTCAAAAATTAAAAACCAACACGAAGAAAAACATTTCTTTTTCCATGTCTCTATGCATTTTCAGATTGTGCTCAGTGGTACACGTAAATCAAACCGAAATTGTTTTGTACGCAAACTGGAAGAAGTTTTAATAGTGCGTCCTTGAAGCGATTTAAAATGAAACCGGATTTACCGAGGCATGGAAAATTGAAAGCATAAACAGTTGGTCGACGTTTTGGCATTGATTGCAAAACAATTAAACGTACAGTGCGTTTCAAAAACATATTACCCCTAAAAAGTGCGCCAAAACTATAGTGTAAGCTACATTTTGCACATTGTCTATGTAGAATCGTTTCAAAAGAATATGTACACCGTCGTGTGTCCGGTGAAAATGGCTCGAGATCCTCCATTTTCCAAGCAAGAACAGCTTCAAATCATAAAGTTAAGCGCCGAGAAACACTGTTCCCACAAATGAATTCATGTCTAAAACGATGGAGTTTGCAGCAGACCCCTTTGCTCTCATTCTCAGTACTACGAGAGAGCTGCGCCTCTATGAATACCACAGTTATGGGCCCAGGTTCTGCAATGAGCGCAAAGTATCCTACCGACCCTCCAGCGTTCGATCCCATCAAAGATATGCAATTAAGGCACCACCATGTCTCACGATTGGTAGACACATTCTCTGTTGCTGCTGAAACACGGACTTACAGATACTAAACAACCATTCCCGCTAAGCTTGTTTAAAGTTTCATGACCGCATTTTACAGCCTGAAGAAAAGTCTATTGAAGACATGGATCAAACGAAAGCGCTGGTTGACTACAAATCACAGGATTATCGCAAAGCCTTCTTACAAGTGGTCACACTCGTCGCCGTGGTTCCACCGATGGTGATCATTTCTAAGCTCACTGCATAGTTTTATTGCGTAACTACCTGCCGCCGTCGTAAGATTGAAACCCATTCAAGTTTTTTTCTTATTTTCGTGGACTGGCTGCAGAGCATCTAATGAATGGTGGCCACTCGTCTTCTTCTCAAATTGGAAAGATCCTGGTCATCACAATGCTGAATAATCATCCAGCGTTCAGTTAGGAGACGCTCACTGACGGCAAGTTGCAGCCGAGAATCCTTGTAAAATCCTTGATAAAGGGGACTAAAATTATCGCCGATGAGAATTCGCATGTTAATCGGCAGAATTTCGTGAGTTGTGTCGTGATGTACACAGCAAAGTATATTAGGATCAGTCAGGTACAGCGTAATTCAAGAACTTTACGGCGCAGTTCTAGACCTTGAGAGGACTCAACACAATTCAAACTCAAGTCTACTCTATACCGTTTCGGAAACCATGACGCAATAAAATAGAGCAGTTGTGCCCACCCACGAAATCGTGCATGAACACTAAGAATCTTGTAGCTCAATTGAGTGACCTCCGAGCACTATAAAATGGCTCGTTCTCTCTACGTAAAATTACAGAGAGACCGTCAGGTGTCTGATTGAACCTCCTCTACCCTCCTCGGAACAACATTTTTTTCAATCGACAATCCGACTGTAGTAGATGCGTTACAACCACTTCTTTTAGAATCCTACATCCATTCAGTTTCAGCACTGCAACCCAATGTATGGGTAGCAGCGCACACCTCATCTTGTAGGTAGCACTCAAATCTAGGGTGTTTCCAGATAAGGAAACACCATCCCTCCTTTTAAGCCGACACTCTGCGGCCTCCAAAGTAAACTCGGAGGCATCGAGCCTTGCACACTTGCACAAACCTTTGCGCCGCATCCGCGCACAGTGATCACTGCGATACCGCGGTCGTACCGTATCTCGTTCGATCAACAACAATAGCGTCCGCTTCGACGCCGCACACATTACCAACAAATTCTCAAAACATTCAGGATGATAACTTCATTCTTCAACCTCCATCATTTGTTGCCTTTTCAGTTAGCCACCCCCGCCTTATCTTAACCACCCCAAAGGCTATTCGAGTTTTTCTGCGTCATTATGACCAGTACGTCAAGGAAGTTTCCGCCCGTGCTCTTCAACTGGCTGTTGTGGACTCAACTACGACAGAGCCTGTGCGCCCGGTTAATCTTTCTTACTGTGTCGACGCTGAATGGCTCGAGTCGTCGATAGATCTTGACTACATTTCTGGCGTCAAGAAAGTCGATGATCTTACCGACGAGAAATTACGGGCGTATTTGGAATCAGAAGCTCAAGAAGACAAGGACATGATGACCATCGCCGCAATTGAATCCATAATCCGCAAAGAAGTCTCAGTGGACATGAGTGATACATCTTCTCGTTCACGTATGAAGCACTTGTTCACCAACTACGTGTCAGCATTGCGACGCAATGGTCTCACTTGGGTCATGAAAGAGCACCCGAAGCTGGCAGTCGGACATTTGATTGGAGCAATCAAGCCTCGATCTCTGCATCAAGGCTTGCAAACGGACTTAGAACTCGTGTATGTATATCTCAATTCGGACTTCAAAGGTTTCATGAAACATGCGATGACAGTGGCAGAAGCATTCCAGATCATTGACAACGGTCCTCCACAGAAAACAAAGGGAACCAAGTCTCGCAGCACAACGAACGTGTCTCAGAACCAGCCAAGGTTGAGTCATAATGACGTAGAGTCT
This sequence comes from Gracilaria vermiculophylla, assembly GCA_019155205.2. Taxonomy (NCBI): domain Eukaryota; phylum Rhodophyta; class Florideophyceae; order Gracilariales; family Gracilariaceae; genus Gracilaria; species Gracilaria vermiculophylla. The sequence goes on along the minus strand of JAHNZQ020000172.1, from coordinate 86,285 downwards.
ACGCGTTCCTCCTCAGACAGCAATCCATCTACTCGGAGAAGCACTTCACGCCGACCACCGCCGTTCCGCCTGACCCGCCCATGTCAGCAGAAAGGGGAACGTCATTGGATTGACGACTGCCCATTGTCAACGGATGAGGAAAAAGAAACTCTGAAAGCCAACATCGCTGCTAAGAAAGCTGCAGACGGTCCATCTCGTTCTACACGCTCTCAGAAAGCGAGAAACACCCAAGGAAATCCTCGTGTCGTTGCTCGTCTTAAGCCAGTGACTGATGCGGAATGTTTGGTTACTGTATTGAATGGCAAGACATCCATGGACACAACTGGGCGTTGTGACGATGGGAGCGACGACAGCATTGTGTCTCCCTCGCTGGCGGAAAGTGCTGTAGCAAAAGGCATTGGAAAGATATTCCCCATTGATAAAGTGTCTTTAGCCGTGGCGCACAAGACAAGGAATGCAAGGTCCGCACAAAAGTTCACCTTTTCAAGGAAATGGACTGCACCTGGCACCATTCTGCAGCTCGCCTTTGGAAATTGGGCGCTTCTGAATATCTCCTTCCTTGTTGCAGACGATGATCTTGCTTGCGAAGACCTTCTGATAGGAAGACCCGTGTTGCAACATTTGCGAGTTGACACATACACTCTATTGGACAACAATCGGTTTGCTCTCAACGCCTTGGCCTGCTCAGAAGTGGGAAACCCAACCTCTACCACGGGAAAAGGCTCTGTCAGTCGTCTCATGGCATCAGTCTTGCACAGCTCGACCAAGACATCAGTACAGACGCAACCACCTCCGAACCACCCCAGAGTCAACTACCACACCACACGTGAAGACTGCGATCCAGATCCCTCTCTTCTCGACCAAGTTGACAGTGCGCAACACGAAGACGTTTGCGAAGCATTGGACACTATGATAGAAGCAGCAGCCCAAAACTGTCTTCGGGAGCAGTACGTAGCACAACTCAGGAACATTGCCTACGATCATGTTGACATCTTTCGTACATCACTGTCCTCTGGGCCTCCAGCCCAGGTCGAGTCTCTGGAGATCCAGCTCACGGCTGATGCGCGCCCAGTTCGCGTCCGGCTGCGAAAGTACTCACAGGATCAGAGAAAGTTTCTCGATGACTTTGTATCGAATCTCGTCAAAGCCGGGATGGCTTGCTCCAGCCCATCCTCTTCATGGGCATCAGCACCTTTGATTGTACCCAAACCTGGATCTGCTCGTTTTCGTTTCACAGTTGACCTGCGTCCCATCAATCGCTACACTGTAAAGCACCAGTATCCGATGCCGAACATCGAACAAGAACTACTGAAGCTCGCCGGCTCACGTTTCTTTGCCACCTTCGATCTCTCAAGTGGCTATTGGCAGTTTTCTCTTGACAAGAAGTCACAAGAGCTGCAGTCATTCGTCACCCCAGATGGCGTGTTTTCACCAACCAGAGTACTTCATGGAACAACAAACGCAACCACGCATCTACAATTGGTTCTGGCTGCGATTCTACCAAAGGAGCTTCACACAAACCTCTTGTACTGGCTGGATGACATGCTTCTTCATCACGCAACTGTCATGGGACTGCTGGATAGCATCCGTCTCCTTTTCGAAACTTGTGCGCGATTCTCAGTACGCCTACATCCGAAAAAATGCATACTGTTTGCAACCTCTACTCGCTGATGTGGCAGAATCATTTCGGCCGAAGGCGTAAGACACGACCCACTTCAACTGAATGGCCTTCTCAACATGGAACCCCCAATCAATGGAGCACACCTGCAACAGTTTCTCTGCGCTTTGCAATGGCTGAAGACAGGCATTCCCAACTTTCCAGCCTCATCTCTTCTCTTCATGACTTCATGGAAAGAGTGTATGCTGAAGCCAAAAAACGGACAATGCGGGCGGTTGCTTCCGTTACATTGGACACACTCGAATGGGGAGAACGGGAACTGCAAACTTTCGAACAGTGCAAGACGGCTCTCTCGCATCTCATCACTCTCGCACACCGCGATGAAGGACAGCGTCTTTGCATTTACACCGACGCATCTGACACAATTTGGTCCGGAATCGTGATGCAGGTGCCCCAAGAAGACTTAGAGAAAAATTACAAAGAACAACCCCACAGCCCTCTTGCATTTTGTTCAGGGAGGTTCAACTCTACGCAGCTTGGATGGTCCACATTGGAAAAAGAAGGCTTCGCTATTATGTCCACTGTCGATCGAATGCACTGGCGTGCAGCCACATAAGCAGGATTTGATCTCTTTACCGATCACAACAATTTGATATTCTTGTTTGATCCCTTGTCATTGGTCCAGGATATCAGTCAGTCGTCCACTCGTAAGGTTCTTCGATGGGGAGTCCGTCTGAGTGCCTACTCCTATACTTGCTTTCATATCAGTGGCTTGGACAATGTTTGGGCTGACATGCTGACTCGTTGGTCAGCACCCAGTACGGTACGTCGTCTGATTAAGATTCCCCTGCTACCGTCTACAGACTCGGACTCATTCTGTTGGCCATCAGCTGAAGAAATCACAAAAGTCCAATCTACCAACCCCACTACAGTCCCAAAGCACATGAAGCAAGTTAACGGCTTATGTACAACTCCAGCGAACGCCCTATGGATCCTAGATGAAGCCACGGATATCCAACTTCGACTGTGCATCATTGCCCATACTGGCCCCGCTGGCCACCGGGGGCAGCACGTGACGGCCCAGACTCTGGCCAAAAACTATTTCTGGAGCACAAAGTCCACAGACGTCAAAACTTTCGTTAAGGCTTGCATTCATTGCATCTCCAAACTTGGAGGTGAAAAGGTTCCGCGACCATTTGGACCTGCAGTCCATGGCACCAGGCCGAACGACTTGCTGCAGTTCGATTACATTGAAATTGGTCCCAGTCGGACTGGACAGAAATATGTTCTAATGCTGCGAGATGACCATTCAGACTACAAATGGTTTTTCTCGACATCGGGAACCACAGCTGGGAATGCTGCCCTCGCGATCATTGACTGGGCTGCGGCTTTCAACGTTCCGAATGGTTTGATGTCCGACGGACCAACGCACCTCAAGAATGAAACTGTACATCTCGTCACGAAAGGCCTTCGTGTTCCTCATCACTTCACGCTTCCTTACACGCCTTGGATCAACGGAGCAGTGGAGCGCCTTGGAAAAGAGCTTGTGCGAACGTTCCGCGCCTTAGTTTCAGAACTGCAGATGGATCACAAGGAATGGCCAGATCTTCTCCCAATTATCCAGAGCGCGTTGAACAACTCTCCCTCACCAAGTCGCGGCAACATTGCTCCAATCACTGCCTTTTCAGGTATGGAATCGACACCACCGATATCAACTTTCCTGCGGACATCAACAGTCACCTCAATCACAACGACGGCAGCACAAAGGGAACGCGTTTTGAACATTGCAGATCTCCAAGCTAGATGCGCTGAGATGCATCCCATGGTCAACAACGTACTGCAGCAGAACCTTCATAGCTCGCGAACTCGTGCTTCTCGAGTACAGCTAGCGAACTTCAGTATTGGTGACTTTGTGTTGGTCGCCCGTGAAGAGTTCTCTGCAGGTGAGAAGCTTGCACTTCGCTGGAGAGGACCTCGACGTGTCCTTCAGGCGCTCTCAGATTACGTCTACCAAGTTGAAGATCTCAGGAACGGCACAGTGAAAAACATACATGGAACTAGGCTCAAGTTTTCTCATGACGCTTCTCTGGACCCAGAAGCCCTCATGTCGCATGTGCTCTCCTCTAAGACCGGCATGCCAGTTGCCAGACTGTTGAAACTAGTATTGAAGAAGCAGGAATTGTTCGATCTTGTACGTTGGAGAGGGCTTTCAAACTCGGAGGACACTCTCGAGCCACTCTCTTGTATGTATGATGACGTTCCGGGACTGGTTCTCAAGCTACTACGCCGAAAGAACAGCTCGCCAACCCTCATGGCCAAAGCTCGGAAAGAACTTGGTCTTTGAGGAAAGGGAGTGTAGTGGATGCATTACAACCATTCCTTTTAGAATCCTACACCCATTCAGTTTCAGCACTGCAAGCCAATGTGTAGGTAGCAGCGCACACCTCATCTTGTAGGTAGCACTCAAATCTAGGGTGTTTCCAGATAAGGAAACACCATCCCTCCTTTTAAGCCGACACTCTGCGGCCTCCTGAGTAAACTCGGAGGCATCGAGCCTTGCACACTTGCACAAACCTTTGCGCCGCGTCCGCGCACAACACGCAACAATCAGCAGAGCCGAGGAGGCGACATATAGGAGTTTAGTACGATACGTGGCTCACAATACGTGTGTAACTTCAACAACGCGTGAAGATGAAGGAGGAAATTATCAGTGCGCGTGGCGCGACATAAAGTCTGTTTCAAAAGTATGGCACACCTGGCATTGTGATGCAAATTACCGTTTTTAGTACTGTAGTGCTACTAAAATCTGTTTTTAAATCAATTCAGGTTAAAAAACCGTTCCAAAGACTTCGGACATTTCACTTTTAAACTTCATTTTGCCTTCTTCAGTAGTTGATTCTTGCTTCTGTGCAGGAAGGACTACTAATTCAACGCTTTTCCATCCTGTTTCTTTAACGTCACATGCATAACATATTCATAGTTTTCGCGCTATTCACAATACTTTTTTCAATCAAAACCTATACAAGATGGCCTTTAATGTAAATTTCCACGTCGACTAAGAATGCCGATAAGGCAATCCTTTTAAAAACTGCCAATTACACATTGTGAAATTTTTTAGAATTTCTACATAGCGCTTGTGAACTTATCATATTCCTATCATAGCGCATCATACCACACTACTATACAAGCATGGCGATGCCTATATAAGGAGCAAGTTGCAATAGTTTAGAACCATCATCAGGACCAAAAAAATTATCACTCTTTAAGTAAAAGATTTCAGCACTGCGTCAGAGAAGATTTACCAAAAATCATTTTCCATTTTCCTCAACCTCACTGTTCAACATTTAATGACCATAAAGCATTCTAACGAGTAGATTGTATTCATTATCAAAGGCATGTAAGTGAATCTGATGGGTAAGTAAATGCATGACGTTTATTTATAGTTCTCAAAGAGAGTTTTTTATTATTCTATACTATGAATTTATGGCACTATCTTGGTGAAAAAGCTTTTTATTCTTTGATAAGATGTGTAAACTTTTGTAAAGATTTGTGAGAAAGACTTTTTAATCCTTATTCAACCTATAATTCTTACTGAAAAGGCTTCGTAGGTGGTTCTTTTCATGAGAGTCTAGTACATAGCATAATATAAGCTGTAAAAGAGCTTTAATATGTTCAAATTTTGTTTACTCTTTTTTGCTTATAATAGCAATATGGGCAACACTGTAGTTCATCTAAATCAAATTTTTATTCAACCTAGAATACATTCTTTTCACAGCCACCTTTTTTGCAGAGCTAATAAGACACTACAAAATATTTTTTGTTTATTTTAAGCTTTCGAAAAGAACGTTTGTTCTGTTTTGTAAGCTAAAGAAAGTTTTATGCGTTTTTCGGGTCGGGCGCACCGGCGGCAGCGCGTCCAGCAGCGCGTCTGCTTCGCGCTGTAATCGCAGCAGCAGGCACGCGGAGTACAGCAGTTGGCGCTTCTTGTCGTCGTCCGGAGCAGGCAGCAGCGCGTCCCCGACAGCGCCGCTACCCAAGCGCACGGGCAGCGACATAAACACGTCGTGGTCGACGCCCGGCAGCGTGCCCGCGGCGACGCGCGTGGACACCGGGCGCACGCTGGGCGTGCATCCCGGCACGCAGCGCGCGACGTCGGCGCAGCTCTCGCCCACGGCCGTGGCGGTGTGGCCTTTGGCGTGGATTATGGTGGCGCCCGCGCCGCGCACGGCTGCAAGCTGATCGGCGCGCACGGCCGCCACCTCAACGTTGGTCGACACTGCGCGTAGCGGCTGCCCGCCGATGGAGGCGATGGACCACTCTGCCACGCTCGAGTCGCCTTGCTCGCCGACTACGGCCGCGTGCACCTGCGCAGCCTCCAAGCGCGCGCGCCGCGCGACCAGCGCCTGCAGCCGCGCCCAGTCTAAGTTGGTATCCGACCCGATGACGCGCTGCCCCGCGTCGCCGGCCAGCCGCGCCGTCACATACGTGAGCACGTCCACTGCGTTTGAAACCACCACCAGCACGGCCGCCGGCGACAGCGCCGCCGCCGCCGGCACCACCTGCCTCAGGATCGCCACATTGCGCACCAGCAGTTGCAGCCGCGACTACCCGCAGTGCAGTTGCACCCCGGCGGTGATGAAGATGAGCCGCGACCCGCGCGTGGCTCGCACGTCGCTCGAGTGCACCACCGGCACCGCACACAACAGCGTCAACGCGTCCATCAGGTCCAGCGTCTCGGCCTCGGCGCGCGCCGCGTTCACGTCCCCAAGCGTCAGGTGTGTCGCTAAGGCGCGCCGCTACACCGCCCCCCCAATTGCCGCCCCCCCCCGACCCCATCCCGATCACCGAGATACGCCGCCGCGGCTCCGGCTCCGCTTCCGCTTGCTGCTCGCCTCGTCCATGGCGCGGCCGCGCACCTCACTGACACCCATCCCGCGCATGCACCTCTGCTTCTGCCTCAAATACGCTTCCTCGCCGCGCCCGTCTTTCAGGACTTGTTGCCAACTGATTACAGCAAAATCCGCATGCGACAAAGCCAGCACAGGCGATCACCATCCCGCCAAACCCACCACCCGCGGCGGCACGCCATGACGGTGCTCCCCGCCGCGCCCGACGCGCCGCATCGCACGCAGCGGCGCGTGGAACTGGTGGGCGTATCCGAGTACGGCCGCGCCTTTGGGCTGTCGCTGGTGACGCGCCACCACGCCACGCACCTCACGCTTATCGACAAGAACTACGAGCGCGCCCCGGGCGAGGCTCTGGACCTGGCCGACGCGCTGCCGTTCCTGCCGCCCATCGTGCTGTCGCGCTCGAACGACCTGCGCGCCGCCGCGCACGCCGACGTCATCGTCGCCGCTGCGGGCCGCGTGCTGTCGCCCCACCTGTGCTCGCGCAACGAGCTGCTCGCGCACCACGCGTCGCGCGTCGCCGCCGCCGCCTTCGGCGGCGGTGCCGCCGCCGCGCCGCACGCCGTGCTCATCGTCGGATCGGAGCCACTGAAGGTCATGACGCACGTGGCGGCGCACGCCGCCGCGCAGGCGCTCGCCTCGCCGCGCGACGCCGCCGCCGCCGCTGCCGCCGCCGCGCCCGTGCTGGGCGCCGGCACCGTGCTGGACTCGGCGCGGCTGCGCGCCGCCATCGCGCGCCGCGCCCGCGTGCACGCGCGCGACGTGTGGGCGTGCGTGTTGCCACTGCCGCGCGTGC
>JAHNZQ020000172.1:49951-78864 GCA_019155205.2 Gracilaria vermiculophylla | reverse complement strand
GATGGTGCGGCGAAGTAGCACTATATAAGTTGTGACTTGAGCACCTCCAAGTAAACTCCGAGCCAGAGCTGGCGAACTTCCTTTGCATCCCCTCAACTTTCCCTTGCCCCTCTGACCTCCAATACACTGCATGGCCGACCTGGGGCAGGCCGTGCTCACGAGCGAGTGCCCCATGCGCACGGTGACCTCGCTCGCGTCGGCGTGCCAGCCGGGAGGGCTGCACGCCGACGTCTTCATGGCCGTGCCGTGCATCATGGACGGCGTTGGCATCGCCGGCGTGCTACCCTTCGAGGTGGACGACGACGAGCGCCGCCAGTTGCTGCAGGCCGCCGACGCGCTGAGCGACGTGCAGTGCCGGGCTGACAGCCTCCTACGGGAGCTCCCCGGGTACCCCGACGCCTTGGACGCGTCGCTGCAGTCCGCCGTCCTGCGCTCCGCGCCCTCCCCCACCGGATTCCATGCGTTACTTGACTCCGCAAGCTGCCAACTCTTTCACACCGCATTTTATTGATCCCAGAACAGAGACTACGGTACTTGTTCTCAATTCCTTCCCGGGAACGTCAGCGCGTAGTGCTCTAGTTGCCAACTGCTCGCTTCACGCCTGGCGCTATCTTCTGCACCGTCGCAATTCCATCCAAGTTTCCGGGTTTTCTGGTTTCCACTGTGCGTCGAATCGCCATCATCAATGACCTGCACAGAACCTGTGAGAGCACCCTTGTTGACAATGCAAACCAGTGGTCTTGCCGCCTCCAGTTGCAGCTTGGTCACCATTAATTAGCCCGGCTTTTGCACCAAGTAAAATCACGTGTAGCGAGGAAACGCCGCTGATCTTTCGGCGCTCTGTCGTGCCCGTGATTCCTCGGCATGAATAATCAACTCCAAACAGAACCCATCCACCAACCACTCCACTCACATTTGTACAAGGGGTAAGTTCGGCCAAGTCGGCCATTTTGACACGCGTATCCATCGCCACCAAGACGCCAAAGCCATACCTGCCCTAGCCGCAAGCCCTCCGAGTGCTGTTGCATTCAAGCGAAGATGCATCCAATGCAGAAGGATCGTTCAAGTACTGCAATGCATGCACTCGCCTTCAAGCGAAGATGCATCCAACGCAGAAGGATCGTTCAAGTACTGCAATGCATGCACTCGCCTTCGCCCGATCCTTTTCTCGTCCCAATTCAGTGCGAGGCGGTAGAGATCTTTTCAAGAGCCGGTCTATCCCGATTGCTTCGCAGTACTATCTATGTAAAATTGCAAAAATTGGCCAATACTTGCCACGAAACTCGCGTGCTAAAAGTTCACGTTGTTACACGATGCAAAGTCCGATGACTTTGTTAGTCCCAAAGGTCCCCACGGCCTGCACGAGCTAACAATAATGTGAACGCAAGTCTGAGTGCCGGAAAGGTCGCGAAGGCCACCGACGAGGACTACATAGTCTCCATGAGTAAAGGCAAAGCCTGCGATTGCAGCAGGAAGCAGAGCCTGAGTGCCCAGTGTTGTGTGCGTTGTTCCCCTCGTTGAGTCTATAAGTGCTACCTTACGATCTTCTGAACATTGACCATCTATTATTGACGAAATCAGCGATTCTGAACGAAGTTCACAAGTTTGCATAGTTCAAGACGTACGCTTGTGACATTTTTGGCGAGGATCGCGTCGATGACTCCGTTCGAAGTTCTCAGTAGTTATTCATTCTCCAAAACAATTACTGGCTTCAAATGCAGTATTCCTCGTCAAGAATCCTTCACAAGTGTTATCCGATATATATCGATATGTATTGCATCAACGGTGTATTTTTAAAGTCAATACATCTTATCAATTATGACTTAGTGGCACTGAGTGTGCGAAGATTACTTGATTTAGAGGCTTGTTATGTCCCTCCATCGCCTACCCTGATGTAGAAAATTTACCGCGCAGTAATACTATACTGCTAAAGCTTCTGGCCTGCGTCAGAGCCCGCGCCGTTCTCATGCTCGCCGCTCCCGCGAACAGGTATAGGACCGGTGTCCTTTACTGAGAGCAAACTTGTTCAGATTAACGACTGTTTACTGTTGAAAAGTATGAAAAGCAAAGGTGGTGTAAGGTACTAAGAACGAAAGTTTGTTTGCTCAGTTCACCTCATCAACTATTGTAGTTGTTTGCAAGTCTTTTCTGCATCTTAAAGAACTGTGGTTTCATCATTTACGATATAATGCATTAATTAACAAATTCTGAGCTCCCAAAACATAAGCAAATGTGAAAATCAACAAAACCAATGGTTAAAAACAATACATGTACAATATATGTACAATATATCACACTATCATACAATATTTTTCATAACATGGTTTATTTCGCTTTTAGTGCTTTTTGATTGCTCCTTTTTTCAAGTGGTCTAACTTTGAGAAGTTGATCTGTGTAGTTTTCACTTGTAAGCTTTTGAAACTGATTGCGAGTCATAGCCCGTAGCCACGATGAGACAATTTTTTTACAGAACGGGCATAAACTGACAACCTTCCTCAGAAGAAGGTCAGACTCCATCCACATTCGCAATATAACAAAGATATTTGACTCGGGTCCATATGCGTCGGCAGAAAATAAAATAACGGCCTTATTTTCGCACGCCTCCCTTTGGCTAAAAGGATCTGGACTGGACTATCTCCCGTGGAAATTCATCAGGACTTTATTCGTTCTTCAAGATCTCCAAAATGTTTACCGAACATACAATAGGAGTGCTCATTTTGGCATCTCAACAAAATGAAAATGCGAAACAACTCATCGTCAAAGGAAGTTCTGCTTATTCGCAAAATCTTCGCGACGCGCGAGTGCTTTCGCAAAAGCAAGAAGAAGAAGCCAATGATCGATAGGCGGTTTCTTCCCTCCCCTTATCGGCGCCATTTTTTACAATACTGTACAACAGACGGCTAACGCATGTGTTCCACACGTGCGTTCTTACCACGGGCCTTTCAAGGACCGACAGCGGCTTTGTCTGCTGTGCAAGCCAACGTACAGCTGCTAGATCTGCGCTTCAACAGAGCCCAAATTTAAAACGTAGGAAGCACAGGCAGCGTTAAAGTGGCGAAAAAGAGTCAATCTGGGCGACACCAAGCCAGAAGCTTCTTTGAGCAAGGAAAGGCATGCTTTCTCATGGCACAGGGGAATTATTTTTCATTCAAAAGTGCTTCATGGTAGATTTTGAACGTGTGCCATCCTCATGCTCTCTCTTCTATCATAAATCGTACACGGCCCTCAATCAAATCATAAGTATTTATTGCTGAATATGGTGCGACAGACAGTTGCATTTCTGTGCGTTTTTAATGGCATTCGGTACGACGCATCCATGATTATATTCGTTTGCTGTCAAGGCCTTACTGAGGGGTGAAGGACCGAGGCAGGAGTGTTGTGACGATGATGATTTGCTACGTGTACATCACAAACCTCGGCGCCACAAGACGTTCGGTGCGCATTTCAATGGCACATGCAGGCATAACAATGGTATATTTATTGCAAACAAAGACGGCGCATAACGTTTGCATGTGTGTCACCACATTGCTTGTATGTGGTAGGTGCAACCGCAAACTTGGTGTTCACCGAGCAAAATGTGTATATCTTTCAGGCTCCACCCCGAAGAAGCGCATCAGAAGCGTTAGCGGGGAGGGAGGGGGGATCACTAATACGCGTTGCAGATTATGCACCAATTGGTCTCTTTAGCTGCGTTATATCGGCAGGCGGTATACTTAATACTGTTGCAAATATCTTGAACCATGCCACGACTGATCTGTACAAGCTGCTTGTCAATGGCGGGGCCACCAAGCGGTGACACGCGTTTCAATGATCCAAGGAAGCTGTTGGAGCCAACGACTGGGCCTGTGTGGATTTCGTGAGCCCATTCGTGCCTAATGTTGGAGGAAGTAAGGTGGGCTGAGACAAAGGCGGTTACAGCCACAAGCATGACAACTGCAAGCACATTCTTCCAGGTTCTGTTTGTTGACGTTGCGGACAACAGCTTGGCAGCGTTGACATGGTCGCCGACTGGAATGGCGCGGTATTCGGCGGGAGAATCCATTCTGCTGCGAGGTGATGTTTAAGGTACGGGAGTAGTTATCAACACGTTCGGGGGTACCGATTGACGATGCGTACGGCAGAAAATGGATACGGGCGCCACCGCGCGGCTCGGAAACGTTCAGGGTCGGCTTTATACTGGAAAAAGTGGCGGATGGCGTGCGACGGAAACACCACTTGCATCCAAAGACCACCAGCTTCCTGGAAGCAACTTGTGCATCGCCTTCAATGAGATAAAGAAATGGCGTAGGATACGTTATGCGTCAGAGCGCAAACAATGCGTTTCATTAGTGTAAGGTGAAAAGCGCGATGGAAAGCGATTGGAACCCTCTGCTTCATTACAGTGGCAGCACTCGCAGAGCTGTTCCAAAACTCGATCCAATTGGGCATACGGCGCTGCCACGTGCTCACGCAGCACGTGCTGCTGATGCGCTAACGTGCTCAGCGCCGTGTCGCTTTCGGCAGACGAGCAGCAGCAACGGCTGGTACCGCTACCGAACTTTGCCACCAAACACGCTCTTCCATATAACAGCCGACACTGGCGTGATGCGCTTCGAAAGCAGGCATCCGGGCGGCTACACTCAGTGAGTGTAGCAATCGACGCCCATCATGCAGTGCTTTAAGCTCGTGCGGCTACAAACCCGTGCGGCTTAATATCTGTACGGGGCGGGGCTGTCGTCTGGCAACAAGTAGCAGCGCGCGCTGCGATAAGTCTCCGGATGTGAGCTACACGAACCACTGTTTACAACTTGATACCAACTCCGTCTCAATCTCCGTCGGTGACCAAATTACGGGCAGGGCGTAGTGCCATGAGCCGGCTGCGGTGCAAATCGTGAAACTGCACTGCGTCGCGGCCGATGGTCGCTGCTTAGAGTGCAGCTGATTCTGACCACGCGTGATTAGCAGCCACCAACCGGTGCACAAGCCTCGTCGGCAGCGAGATGTCAAGTTAGTTTTACATCTTACAGTACATTTCGAACACATTTCGCACCAATTTTATAATCACTTTGCTCACATATGACGAGCCACATCGCTTCAACCGCCATACCGTTACATTCAAGCGCAATGACGTGCTCTCATAAGGAAAATTATGAAGCTTTTTCTCCTGCGGCTCTGGAACTGCCAAAACAGGCAAGCGTACTTGAGCCCCTGTTAACTAATAGGCATCTACAATCCCCTTTGTTCTTCATCGGCATCAGCCAAGGTATGCAGTTTCTCGACCCATTGTTTTATTTCATGTATCTCTTCACTTTATGCCCAATGATTATTGTAAAAAAAAATCACTGTCGCATCGACACTTGTGTTAAGCAAAGTTTTCAATCATATGTTTTTGCTATAATACAACATTGTGTTTAAATCCATTTGTTTTTGCAATTAATGAAAACTTTTGAGTATTTCTGGTATCAGCCTTTTTCTGCGAGTTCACAAAAACTTTTACCGAAACAGCAATACTCCTCAAACTCTGGCCTCATATTTTATGAAGCCGGAGCTCCACGCTTATAAACACTAGCCGCTCCCCCTTCCAAACGCGCCCCCGTCGTTTTCCTCACATACGTGCCTAATCGCGCCTCTCCTTCACTCGCTTCTACGTCAGTGCAATAAATCCAACCGCCGTCACCACCGTCACGTTTTTGAGTCTCCTTCTGAGACAAGTGAGAGGTTGTGAGTCCCTCACTGAAAGGGCGAATTCAATACTTGGACAAGCGTCAACATTGCCGGTTTCATTGTTCGATACACACAGGATCGATAACGCATTGCGCCGCGCGGAAGTAATGCCACATATCTAGAGATAGAGAACGCTAGACTCTGCTCTTTGTCGGGCAGGAACTTCATCGCACAGTAAACTACACTGCTAAAGCATCTGACCTGCGTCAGTGCCTGCGTCGCTCCTTGCTCAAAGCTCCGGTGAGCAGGTAAAGGACCTTTGTCTCCTATTGAAAGCATCTAAGAGTTGATTTTGTCCACATTCGCAAATCAAGACAACCAATTCTTCTTTCATTTCAAGATTCATCATGTAGACTGATTCTACGGGGCAACTCAAGCCGTGAAGATCCATTCTCGTGCAAAACGATGTACTGTGAGGACTAGAAATTCTCTTCGCGTCGTATGTGAAGTCAGATCCCCTACTTAAAGGAGACGATCTATCGTCATTCACTATGTACAAACTGAAGAGGATCTGCATTTTTCTGGAGACACGTTCCGTTACTACTAGAATTTCTAGAGAAAAATGGGACTCTTTCATTGGTTCTGAAGTTTAAAAATTGTTGTAACATACTCAATGTGCGTTATCGGTTTGGGAAATGGTTGCGCACTCTATTTTGATCCTGCGTACAGGATGTTACCGGGACTGTGCAGAACGCATCGAAGAAATTACTTGAACCTTGCCGGCCGGTTTCTTAAACCGACAACCCGTCCGCTAGACGCGGGTTGGAGCGTTTCGTTACGTCCTGAGGAACCAACTGCCGGGTACACCCTATGTAAGAAACCCCTTGCGCGTCGCCAACCAGCGCTGAGCTCGAGCAGACGCCGAGGGGTGTGCCCGTTCTCTGCTACTGCGTGCGCGCGCCATACCGCACTCTCTTAGTTCGCGATCACTGCCACGCTCGAGCACATAAAGTAGACCCCGACACTCGTCATCAAAAATTCAGTTTAGATGGTCCTGATTGGTTTAATTTTTTTTTGGCTCGACCTCAGGAAAAAATGCTGCGAATTTTGAAAAACATGTTTCAAAGGAGAATTATTAATCGTATGGGCTGGTATAGAAAAATATACAAAAGCAAATATTGAAATTATTGATGTAAATATGGACCCTGCATGCTATTCAAAATTTATCTATATCTATATGCAACCTTCTGAATATTGAATCCGCGGAGAAAATCTGACTTTCTAGAAAGACAACGCACCAATGCATACACCTAAATGGGTGATAAAAAGGCTACAAGAACCAAACAGAAGCGTAATCGAACGGCCAGCGCGCTCAGCAGACGTAACGCCATTGAAAATGAATGGGAATTTTGATCAAGAATGACATACGGCCATGGAAGATAGTTTGACACAGTTGTTGTTTTGATAAACTGTGTTAATAATAACTGGGATAATATTTCACTTTTAGCAATTAGTGGCTACATTTAATAACACACACACACACACACACACACACGCAGGTGATGTGTCTTTGAAACGATTTTTGAACTAGAGTTTATTTCAAAACCCGATTTTGTAGTCGTAAAGCACCAAAATCACGGGTTCTTTTCTTTGACACAAACGTAATACTTTTTTGAAACAGAGTGTATCTTTCATTCAAAAGGGCTTCAAAAGCAGATTTTGAAGCTGTACCATCCTTCGCACGTGATTGCGCTCTCTTCAAGCACACATCGTAGACGGTCTTCGATGGAATCATATCATTTGCGGATTGTGGTGCGGCAGACAGTCATATTCTATTGGCTTTTTCTCAACATCCCACGCATCCTTGATTATTTTCACTTACTGTCAAGCTCTTACTGAGGGGTGAAGGACTGAGGCAGATATGTTGTGACGGTGATGCTTTGCTGCGTGTAAATCAGAAACAACAACGCCACAACATGTTCAGAGCGCATTTCAATGGCACATGAAGGCATAACAATGGTATGTTTATTGCAAACAAAGACGGTGCACAACTTTTGCATGTGTGTCGCCACATTGCTTGTATGAAGTGGGTGCAGCCGCAAACTTGGTGTTCACAGAGCAAAATGTGTGTGTCTTTCAGGCTACACCCTGAAGAAGCGCACCAGGAGCGTCTGCGGGGAGGGAGGAGGGATCACATAAGCCCCAGGCAGATTTTGCACCAATCGGTGTCTTTAGCTGAGCTATATCGGCAGGCGGTATACGTAATCTGGCGGCAAATGTCAGTAAGCATGTCACGACTGATCTGTACAAGCTGCTTGTCAATGGCGGGGCCACCAAGCGGTGACACGCGTTTCAACGATCCGAGGAAGCGGCTGGAGCCAACGACTGGGCCTGTGTGGATTTCATGAGCCCATTCGTGCCTAATGTTGGAGGAAGTAACGTGGGCTGAGACAAAGGCGGTGACAGTCACAAGCATGACAACTGCAAGCACATTCTTCCAGGTTCTGTTTGTTGACGTTGCGGACAACAGCTTGGCAGCGTTGACATGGTCGCCGACTGGAATGGCGCGGTATTCGGCGGGAGAATCCATTCTGCTGCGAGGTGATGTTTAAGGTATGGTAGTAGTTATCAACAAAGTCGAGGATACCGACTGATTGGACGCACGGCGGATGCGGGAATCGGATTCCCCGGGGTGTCAGGCACACACCGAGGGTCAACTTTATACTGGAAAGAGTTGCGGATTGCGTGCGACTGAAACGCAACTTGCTTCGAAAGACCAGCGCATTTCTGGAAGCAACTTGTGCATCGCCGTCAATGAGATGGTGTGCTAATGTATGATACGCTTCGGAGGGCACACTTTACAGAGCGGTACGTAAACATACTTGAAATGCACAGTGAAAAGCATGGTGGAAGCGTAAACGCCAAAACTCGTTCCAACTGAGCATAACGCGCTGCCACGTGCAGAAAACCAGCGCCATTGAACTTGTCTAACTCCACCAAAAGGGCACTTCAAAGTAACCTCCGACATCGGCGTGACGTGCTCCAAGGCCGTGGAACAGTTCATAATGAATGGAACGGGTCATCAGTCATTCCGTGGAAGTAGCTCGCTGCTCCTCTTTCTTGCAATCGTGTTGTGGAAGCAACACAAGCCTTTACAGGCGTTGTATGAAACGCCGCATTTCGTGCAACACAGAAACGTTTTGGTACTCACACCAACTATCAAAATGAGCGGCCAGAAACAATCTTTCCTTGGCCCCAAAAAACGTGCCTTTTTCAGTACTTATGACCCCGCCAAAAACACCCGTTGCACTGTTACAAGCGCCGTCGCCGCCATGCACCAAACGCTGAGTGTGGCAGAGGCGCCGAGCGCAGTGGCGACCAAATTCCGCGCACGGGTGCTGTGCCATGCGCTGGTTGTGCGGCAAATCGTCAAACTACACAACGCCGCAGCACGTGATCGTTGCGCGCAGTGCAGCCGATGCTGGCCACGCGTGACTACTATCCTAGCACCGCTGGCACCAAACTATCAGCCGGTTTTTATTTCGCGTCCTGTATTGCACTTCTGTTTTTGCTCTGGCCAACGAGCCTTCGTCTTGTGACAAAATTCAGTTGCGCGCTTTTGATAGTTCTGTTTTGGTGTTCAGCATCTCTGCAGCACATCACTATCTGTTCTGCCTTGGATCGTCTCTGCGCACAGGGTCCCCTGTACTACTATCATAATTTCCCTGCCCCTCTGCGGCATAGCAAACACCATCCCTGTCACATAATCTGGTTTTTAGCTTCCTTCAGTTCATGTAATACTCTCCAGCTGTGTACAATCCACCAAAACATTACTCATCTAGTCATAACGAACGAAAACGAGAAGCAAGTCCCTGTGAGTCCTGCCGGAAGACCAAAATACGGTTTCAGTGCAAACGGTGAGCTTCTTTCATTATCACGTTTTTGAATTTGAAACTGTAGAATACAATGCCTTCGAAGAGTCTGCCCATATCCGTACTTGCGAACGGAGCATCCAGATGTTTTTATTTTGTTTCTATTTGTCATATAAACGTTTCGGCAAACGGTACCTATCTTGCACGGCGACTATACGTCGAGGTTTGTATCCAAATTGGAATGGTCGCCGTACTTGTACCCACACATCCAAACGGGAAAACTGCTAGGACGAGCGCACCAGCGCTTGAAATACTTTGTGTAGTGACTTTTATAGCTGCGTGGTATCTTCTACCTTAAAATCTAGCTTAGATCTAACATATAGTTGTTCCACTCACCCCGTTTGCAGCCAAATTTGTCTCCGCGAGACTGGAGTGCCACATATTGTTGAATCGGTTTGCGGCAGTTTTCTAAATCGGCGCCCGGTGGTCAAATCGCATCATGATGAGTTTCTCCAGTGCATTTTACCAAGTTTTGTAAGCGGCGGTTGAATCGATATTGTCTGGAATACAAGCAAAAACTTAAAAACAACAATGCAGCTTTTTGCAGACAAGCGATCAGTGTTTCTCCCACATTATTGTCATTGTGCAGATATTATTGAAATAATATAGCTAGCATTCTATTTCACTATGACTGATATCACACTCAGTGCTGAATAGTACTACTACTTCAGCAGCCACTATCAATGCAAACAGCGTATGTTTAGCGCATCGCGTACGTTTCTACGTATGTAGTCAATATTTGTGTGTAAACACGATGTTCAAGCTTTTCCGAAATATTTTCTATAACGAACCCCAACCATAGATCCTAGAGATTCAAGCGAGTCGCGCTACATACTGCAAGCCTTGCCCCTGCGCGTCGCAACGCGACGCACAAGAACATTGCAGTTTGTCAGAACGACGCTTGGGTCTAGCCACTTCGCCAAAGTGCCTGGTGTGCTTCAAGCACTTCAAGCACGCATCGCCTGGTTCAAGCGCACGACGACATAGCGCCGTGCGCTATGAACGTACAAGTAGATAAAGTAGAAGGTATGATGCTTAACGCCTATTTTCAAGAATCATTATAAAACACAGCCAGACCCACCCTGGAGAAGAGCGTGCGCCTGGCCAGACTTCTTCCAACTACCCTGTGATACATTTGATAGCATCGCTTTCCGATCTTCCTGTTGGATCCTCCCTCTTTCCTCCCTTTTTTCCCCCTTTCCCCTTTGTCTCATGAGTTCTAATGATCCCCGTTCGCGGACGATTTCTGCCTCGTAAAGCTCAGGTCGTCTACCACGTCGTTCAACCCCGCTGGTCGGAAACGAATGAGATGGACAACGCACCCGATCTGTGACAAGCGCGGTGGTTCCTGCTCCAACTGCTGCAGCCACTGTTGAAATGGAACCGGCAGTGTTCGACCAGGCAGAGTCTAGCCAAAACCAACGCTCGCCCTCTCAGGAGATTGCTCCCTTGCGGTGCTCTCAGCCCCGACTGGTGCATGAGGTCGAGCATGGGTCAAGGTCGAGAGACTCAATCCCACTCGGTACAATCCTTCGCTATCTGCACAGCCAACAAAACGCCATGGAGGCCCTGGCTGTGCAGATGCAAAACTGGGAGACACGGATTTCAGGGCAAGAGGAGACTCTCGAACGTCCTTTCGAAGCTTTCGAGTCCTACGCGGTACCCCAAAACCACACATGTCTGCTCCCCACCACCCCAACTGCGGTGGCTGTCGACGTCCTTCAGCACAGAATTAAGGAAGAGTCTTCCGTCGAAGCCCAGCCTGATGCCCCTGTCGTTAGCCCGGACAACCAAAACTTCAGACAGTCGCCGGGACGCATGCTCAGCCCACATCAATGGCGGCCGAGCTATGTTCCAAAGATAGACCGCCTACCAGCCGCTCGGATGTTGCAAACACTGTCAATGCCGCATGCTATATCACATATGCCGCACAACAGGATGAAAGGTCTTCTGTGTGCGTGGAAGACTTCATTTCCGGCATCCTCAAAGTTACATTACTCTTTCCTGCAGTAACGGCACCCCAGGAAGTGCACATAGCGGTCTGCCAACTCCGGAAGGCACCGGACCGCTGGTACAATCGAGCCAGACGCCATGGAAAACCCTTCACGTCTTTCGAGACTCTCGAAGCCGGACTACTGAAGGCCTTTGTCCCCGCAAACAAGCTGGCGGAGGCACGCTTGAAATTAATCCAGTTTCGTCTCCGCGGCCCCACGGAAGACCATCTCAATCGATTCATACACTTCGTTGAGACCTTTGAAACCCCCCTTTCCGAGGCCTATAGCTATCTGCAGTTGTCCCTTCCGACGTCCTACAGATGCAAATTATCGAAGGATTACCCCACGGGATCCCCTTTCGATCTGGAACACGCCTTTAACATTGTTCGTACGCTTTATACAGCTAGTAAATGGCGCAAATCGGCTCCCAGCGATTCTGAGCAGTCTGGAAAATCTCGCCAGAGGGGCAGTCGTAACCACCAAAGGCGTCGCTCCGGAACGAGCTCGACAAATCTCCCCGACCCGGACGATATCAATAAGGATGCCCATGTGCCATCGTTGGGAGCAGCAGAGATGTTCAGTGAAGACCACAAATGCATTTATCGGGCTCATGACCGGTGTATGCGCTGTGGGCAGCGTTCATGGAGTGATTTGAACCACTTCTGTCGCAAAATCCTTGTGCATGCCTCGCGTAATAAGCAACCGCGGTCAAAAAACTAGAGCCGCCGCACATCGGAGCGACTACCCCCAAATCTTCTGCTCCCCCCCCCCCCTCCCCACAAGACATGGCACGTGCATCCCACACCACTGTTCCTACCCTTTCAGTGGTGGATGTGAACCCCACGGGAGACATGATGTACGAAGCTATTTTGAATGGCCACAGCGTTGCCTTCCATCTCGACCCTGGCGCTTCTCACGCCTTCCTCTCCCCCGCTGCTGCCAAATTTTGTAACCTCCTTTTCAAACCTTCGCGCTTCTGCCATACGAAACTCGGAGACAGCCCCACCACCCCAATTTTGGGGAAAGCAGAAGCAACTATCTCTATGAAAGATTCCTGCAACTCAATAACAGCGTATATAATCAAGATGAAGTAGCACAGCAATAACCTACCCTTGATCACGGTAGGCCGTCAGTGGCTCCGTCAGACACTACCAACCATCGATTGGTCGTCACACTCGCTCTCCATCAAGCACGTTGATGTATCGAGCTTCACCATACACCCTCTTCGCTCCATGTCCCCTAACACGCGGTCGAACACGAAAACGATACCGACGATATTCTTCAAACGACTCCGCAGATTAGCCAAAAAGCGATCCTGCGAGCTGTACACTATTCGACTCAGTCCGGCTTCCTCCTTCAACTGCCATCCCGGTCTAACGGAAGTGGTTGACGATTTTCAAAACATTTTCGGGAAGAGCTACCCGATACTCTGCCGCCACCTCGCGAGTTCGATTTCGAAATCAACCTTAGGAGCGATGAACCTCCCCGTGTGTGACCCGTCATTCGGATCTCTGCACAGGAACTCCTCGTCCTCCGCAACACATTGGATGCCCTACTCCGAAAAGGCCTCCTTCGTCCTTCAGCCTCCCCTTACGAAGCACTCGTCTTCTTCGTGAAAAAAAATCCGGCGAGCTCCGTATGGTCTGCGACTATCGCGGCCTCAACCGCATAACCATCGCGGACTCCACTCCACTTCCCCTCATCGATGAAGCTTTGGGTCAGGTGGCGGGCGCGAAGTTCTTCTCTCAGATCACCTTAGTTGGTGTCTACCACCAAATGCGCATGAAGGATAGTGACTGCCATAAGACAGCCATAAGGACCCGATTTGGCTCTTTCGAGTGGCGCGTCCTTATGATTTGGACTCACCAACGCGCCAGCCGCCTTCTCACGACGAATCGCCTCTGTCCTAGGTCACTTGTATGGCCATTTTCTTGTACTGTATCTGGATGAAATCCTCGTCTACAGTCGTTTACTGGAGGAGCACAAGTTACATTTATGTGCCGTCCTCGAGTCACTTCGTAAAAATCAGCTGTTCGCAAAATTGAGTAAATATGCTTTTCATGTTCGCGAAGTGGACTTATTTGGCTTTAGAATATCTGCCCAGGGCATCGCCACAGAGGACCATTTTGTCATTGCGGTTCGCGTATGGCCAACATCCCGGAATATCCGTCATATGCAGCAGTTTCTGGGCCTCGTCAACTTCTATCGGCGTTTTGTCAAAGGCTATGCACACATACCCCGCCCAATCTCGGATCTACTGCGCTCACGCGTTTTTCAATGGGGCTCAGAGCAGGCCAATGCCTACACCGTCATTAAGGACTCTTTGACATCAGCGCCAGTTCTGGCACACGCAGACGCCTCCAAAGAGTTTATTTTGGCTACCGACGCTTCCCAATTCGGCGTCGTTGCTACACTATGGCAGGCGGGGCATACCATCGCATTCTTATCTCACCGGCTCTCACCCCCTGAGACCCGCTGGGATTCCGGTGATCAAGAACACCTTGCTGCAATGATTGCACTTCGCACGTGAAGCTCTTATCTCCGCGGACGGAACTTCACGCTCTTGATGGATCATGGTCCGATCACGTATCTCCAGACAAAACCCAAGCTGTCCGGTCGCCAATGTTGCTGGTTGGACGAGATCCAGGAATTTTTCTTCGACATTAAGCTTATCGCTGGGACCAAGAATGTCGCCCCCGATGCCCTCAGCTGCCGTGCTGACCACGAACCCCCGCGTCTGTTTGCTCTCATGGCACAGTTCAACGACCTCCAGAACAGTGTACGGGCTGCGTATGCTGCGGATGCTCTTGCTACAAAACTACTCAACTCCGACACTTCTCCAAACCAATCTACCACACGCCTACCGAACAACTTCAACTTCAATGAGGGAGTCATCGGTGACGATACGCGATTCGTACCCAATACCTCGCATGGACGAATGAATTGACTCCTTATACAATTCGTCCGTTTTCTCCACGCTAGATGGCAATAGTGGCTGCTGGGAAATTGAAATGGATGATTCCGACAAGAATAAGACACCGTTCACCTCCCACTATAACATTTTTAGATTCCTAAGGATGCCATTTGCAGTGAAGAATGCAGCCGATATGTTCCAACGAGCGGTGAATATAATCCCATTAAATTTGAAGTGGTAGTACGCCCTGGTGTATATCGATGATTTCATTACATATTGTCGCAGTGTGGAGGAGTACTTTATGCATGTTAATCAAGTGCTCCAACTCCTGAAGAATGCTGGACTCACGTTAAAACTGGATGTTTCTGTTTTAAGTCCTTGGTAGATTTTTTGGGGCCTTTTGTGCTCCCGAGCCGCATACAGGTTTCCACACAAACTCAAGACGTCATCATGGAAGCTCGACCTCCCATAAACCAGACGGAGCTTCGCTACTTTATGGGCTTGTGTAATGTATTTCGGAGGTTTGTTCCGAATTTCCACCGTATTGCGGGGCCGTTAAATCGTCTATTGGTGAAGGACAAAACGATGCGATTGGCCTCCTTGACGGACGAAAAAATCAAAACCTTTTACACCTTGAAGAGGAGATTAGTAGACCCACCAATTTTCGTTCTCCCGAAGCGGAACGGCCTAATGGTACTCGACACAGACACCTGTAAGTATCAGGTCAGGTGTGCCCACCTATAAGAACCCCCAGAAGGTGGTCTTCAACGTACAGGATACTAGAGTCGCAGTCTCTTGCCGCCAGAGCGGAATTATTCCACCTTGGAGCGCGAATGTCTAGCCATTGTATGGGCGGTGTTGCTTTTAAGCCCATATCTGGAGAAAGTGCGTTTCACCTTGAGGATGGACTTTGCACCACTAAAGTGGCTACTGTTTTTGACGGATGCTTCCGGTCGCCGAGAGATGTGGATACTATGCCTACTGGAGTACGAGTTTTACATCTTTTATCACCCCTGCATAAGAGGCCAGGCGGCAGACACCTTTTCATGTATCTCACCAAAGAGAGGAGAGAAAACACCTTTGGAGGACCCTATTTGGTGTCTAGTCATCAATAGTGCTGACAGGATAGAAGGATCCAAAGGAGAATGCGTGGAGTGCTGTGAGTCCGTAAGCAGGTTCACTTGGCTTCTCGAGGTGATGGAACTCGTCGAATAAAAGTAGAAAGAAGTTCTTCTCATCATTCGCGGAGTCCATGAAGGAGCAGAGTACGGAGAAGTACTGCAAGGAGTGTCTCGCCACTTTTGAGAGTCTTATATCTTCATTTACTGTTGATTGCAACGGCGCACCTTTACGCCGAGCTCTCCTAGACAGTTATCTCCAAAAATGGTCTCCGCGAGCCTATGGGCAAGAGTGTTGTATTTTTTGCATAGTCCTCGTCTCAGAGGGCACCCTGGTGAAGCGCACATGTATTTCCCTATCAGGAGGGAGTTCTATTGGCTGTGCATGGCTAATGAAGCCTTCCATACGGTTTCGGATTGCCATTTGTGCGCCGCCGCTCCGGGAAACATCCACAAATATCGGACGCCAATAACCCTCTTCCCACCTTAAGGAACTTGGAATTTCGTGGCCATGGATATTTTGGGCCCTCTCCACAAGTCGGAGGAAGGATAACGATTTACTCTCGTGATCACCGACAGGTTCTCGACGACCACGCGTGACATCCCTTTTAGAAGCACCACGGCAACAGTAATCCTCGACATCTTTCTGGAGAGTGTGGTAAACCCACACAGAATCCCGGCGTACCTCCTCACGGACAACGAACTCCAGTTCACGGCGAAGCTATTCATTGTCGTCTCAAGAATTCTGGGGATGATACAGTTGTTTACCACGGCATATCACTCCCAGACCAACGGACAGGCAAAGAACTTTAACAAAACCATCCCCTCAAGGCTTGAGCATTACATTGCGGATCACCAGAAGGATTGGCACGCGTATTTAGGCTTGATCACGTACGCATACAACCTCCAGATACACCGCTCCACGGAAACCGCTCCTTTTAATCTAATACTCGTGTGCGTCCCGCCTAGCGCCGTTATCGCGTCAAACCCTACGGCGCACCCGGCGGGTGGGCCCCAGGCCCTGGCAGCGGCTCAATCAAAGCGTTCCATTTTGAGTTGATATGAGAACGCACTCTGTCTCGCAAAAGATGGACATAATGCCTCGCAAAGGAGACCTAAATGGATTTTTGACCTGCATAGGAAAAAAGATCTTCACCTGAATGAAACCGACGAGGTTTTCCTCGAGAATCCAGAGAGATGTTCGATGAACCACCCAACATCACGCTCAAGGTCGCGCCGAACACCTCAGAGCCGTACAAAATGCTGGATATCTACAAGAACACTGTCGTCATCGAGATACACGGGCTCCGAGACGTCGTCTCTTGTGATCTGGTCACTAAAGTACCGACGCTCCGCCTTTCAAGAACTCCTGCTACCGCACCTTGGAAGCCAAACGCGGAAATTTCCATTTCTACAACCTTCGAAGCGACGACAACGACGGATATTGAGACTCCCGTCACGCCTCTTGGTAAACAACTGATGGAAGCTCCAGAATCCATCATGACCCCTAAAGGTGATATTCTCTGTGCCATGGATCATATTTTCTCTCACCGACGGAACCCTGCAGGACTATTGTACTGCGTACGATGGTACGGGTACACCTGAAAGGGTAACACGGAGGAACCACCGGGAGACATTCCCGAGAACTTCCTCAGGATATGCCCTGCCAATCTGGAGTGAAAAGAATTTCAGTATAAGCGTTCCCACTTTGGAAAACGCAACGGGCCCCAAGGCGGAGTTGTTTTTCGTTCTCCCGTATCATCCCCTCACCTTGAGTTCTACTTTTCGTCTACAGGTCGCTGATGCCCGTTTCGTGTTGCTTCTGCGGCGGCACTTCTCGTCTTGGGGAGCTTGGGCACGGCCAACTACCTATATAATCACCCATCAGAGAGCAGCTGCTCCACCCCGAAAGTATTTTATTCTTCCCCTCCGTAAAATAACCTTCATTTTCGGTTTTCTTACGCCTGGAGATCTTCGAACCGCGTCGCGCACTCCGCTTCCAGGCACGCCTACGCGGTAAGCGCTTGTCTACCAAAGGACTCCGCTAGACTTTCCTTGATGGCAGCCATCGAGGTTCAGTCCACCCCGGCCTTACCGGGCTCTAGGAACCAGTTATGCGCCCCGCATAGGGCTTCCATAGGGGCAGTAGGAGCAAGGCGGCCCGTCACTAGACAGGTCCACACCAACTCTTGGAAGGCAGTACCAAGAATCTCATAGGACAAAACACCCAGGGAAAGCCCAAAGTAGCAATCTCCGTCAACGGAACACCAACCGATACAGAAGGAGTTGCGGATGACAGAACAGCTGGGACGATGGTCTCCCGAGCAGGTCCTGCAGACAAGGCTGTGGAGTTCGGCAAAGCCAAGGATGGAGCAACCGACACCGTAGGTGACCGTGGCACAGGACCCTGGACGCTCCTCAAGCGCGGCTAAAAAACCTGAACCGGTACACTTTTTAGTTGGGGTTGCACCATCGGGACCGAGAAAGTTGGGAGGAAAGTAGTCTCTTCTTTTTCCATAGGCGTCACATCGGCCACTACTGTGGGAACATCCGGCATCGACACTGGAGGCTGCTTCACGACCTCAGAGAGTCCAGCCACGTTCTGCGAGGGAGCCGGTAACGACAGAAGTGCACGGGCCGCTGGGCACTTTAACAAGGTATCATAATCATGAACACATGGCCGTAGTACCTGAGGAGTCCGAGAAGTGGTAAGGAGGGAAAAGGCCGGATAGGTCGCCGGTCATCATCTCCGTTAGGGCTCTTCAGGCTCGGATGGAACCCATCTTCACCACAGGCGTACAAGAGGAAACCAGAAGTATCGTTCCATGCCACATGAAGGTTGTAATCCAGCAGCGCTCCCGTCTTGGATTCGGTCCACGAGGTGCACTTAACCAGGTTCTGAATTCCTAAGGAGCAGAGGACCCGAATAATTACCACCGGCAAGGGGAGCAAATGTCCGGCAGTTGGCGGATACGCATAATTCTAGTAGAGGTGGCCGTCGCGGCACCGAGTATATGAAGTGCTCTTCTTGTACGCAGCCTGCAGATAAACCGCTAAGGTGCCGACTGCGATTTCCGTCGAGGCAATCAACGTGATTAACCGTTCCAAGGAGTCATGTGGATCCAGACCCTCTGAAGTATGATACGCGCACGTGATGAACGCTGCCACACAGAGGTGCGTGGAGACCCAATAATCTGTCCAGGAGTCCTTGTACTTGAGATAATACTTGGAACGTTGCCTGGAAGGCATCGCATGGAAATTTGTGTTGTGCGAACCATAGAAGTATCCGAAGGCCTTCCGCACTCGGGTCTCATCCGCACGGTGCGTCCCTCATTGGTTGCGTTTGAGCCATTACAAGCGTTCGTGAGTAGGAGATAAGGGCAGCTCTGCAAGTGCGGAGCGTCCATCGGCCATGTTTCTGGGCCGCACCGCTCACTGATGTGAGCGTTCCTTGTGCATGAGTAGTTGGAGTCGAGTCTGTATCTCGCGCTCTTCGGCACACCTGAGAGAAGGAGTATCGAAGTGCCTCACCGTGATTGGAGCGTTGTCATCGTGAACCGGAGTGCAGAGCCAGTGCGCACGAAAGGCGTCCACACGGTTCTTCTTTTGGTCGTTCCAAGCGACCTCCAGTACGGCGCGAAATCGCAGTGCCTGAAGGAACGATCCGGAATGGTAAATGTAATCCTCCACGGAGCAAGGGAGACTGACTAATCTGTAATGGAAGGGCACAAAGACCCGCGTGGTCCAATGGTCGAAGTGCTCCCCTTGATGGAGCGACGCACCGTTGGAGGTGTGATACACATCACAATCGGACGGATACGTAGGGGCCGGGGCCGGAGAAGTCATTCCGAAAAGGCATATAGTTGGCAGGATGGAGACCGAATGCGTCCTAGCAGTAGAGGAGTTGTATGCAATACCAGTAGGGAAGAAGCCCGCCATTATATGCCCCTCGGAGAAAGAAGTTATGTCACGAGGTCCGCGAGGAATGTAAGGAGAAGACGAAAGAAGGTATTCAGGCGAAGAGATGAGCCACTAGCGGGGAGCGGGTTCATAATAGACAGAGGACGTCGGACTTCCAGAAGGGAAGAGTACGAGTTTGTTCAATCCAATGAGTATGGACGAGCGGACGCGACGGCTTGGGCATTTCCCGAAAGGGATCCTTGAAGAAACCGGAATGTTGGGCGCTCTAGCACCATAGGGGTACACCAAGAAGGAGAGAAGAGGTGAAGTAGAGAAGAGCTAGGGGACCAAAACCGCCTCAACGGAGATGCGTGAGCTCGCGGTCGATACGAGACGCGGGAACTAGGACGTAAGGAGGAATTACTGGAAGAGAGAACTTGTCACATTGTGAGAGCCCGCTTTGACACTAACAACTTTAGGAGCCGCTCATGGATGGAGCTCTGGAAAAATGCCCTTCAAGCACCTGATGCAAACCAGAAAAGGTGTTATGTAGTACAGTGGATCCTAAGATGATAGTGCCCTTCAGATATTGTAGAATTTAGAATTGCTTCGTTAATTACTGTGGATAATTACTACAGCAGCGAGACCTGCCGAGGCGGGTGCCTGGCACGGTACTTATTCTGCCGGTCCAGCTCCGCTTCTGAGGGGCAGTGAGCCAAGCACCCTTGCGCTTACCTCTACGTTTTCCGGTTGGAGACTCTTGCTTAACGCCTTCAGGTTTCCAAAGCGCCAAACCCCAGGTTGCCTCAAAGCACCGCCTGTAGGAGCATTGCGCGCCCAGTGAAACCCGTTCTCCACTTGGTGCTTGAAGGCCCCCTTTCATGATTCCCCCGGCTCGTGATCGTGATTACCGGAGACAAACTTTAGAAACCTGCGCCTTTGAAGTCACCAAACACTCATGTAGTACAGTGGATCCTGTGGTGATATGGTGGTGTGGCTTTATGGCATGATATTCTTAAGGAGGGCTCGTATTTTATTAACTGAGCCACGTGGTGCATAAGTCGGCCTGCGTGCACTACAGTATCCTTAAGGGACGGTAGACTTATTATTTATTTTTTTTAATTTATGCAGATAGTTACTACAGTAGTGAGAGCTGCCAAAGCGGGCTCCCGGCTTGATACTTAATCTGCCGGTCGAGCTCCACCTCTGGGAAAGTGAACCAAGCACCCTTGAGTCTTCGTCTATTTTTCCGGTTGGAGACTCTCGTCGATCATCCTAAGGTTTCTAAGCCGCCGATCTCCAGGTTGCCTCGAAACAGCGCCTGTAAGAGCATTGTCCGCCCAGTGAATACCCTTTTCCACTTGTTGTTGGCAAATCGTCTTTCAGAATTTCCCCTGCTCGCGACAGAGATTACCGGAGACCACCTTTAGGAACTTGCGCCATTGGAGTCAACAAAAACTCCTAACGGATGTTGTGCGCTACTACCTCGAAAGGAGAACTGACTGTACGACATTTTCTAATGGACGTAGTGCGCTGTCACCTTGGAAGAAAAACTGACGATTCCATAGTATCGGCGCTCTCAGAGAACAATGCGGAAGAGCAACCGTATGATATGGGATATCCCTCGCGAGGGGCAAATACCGACGTAGGTGGAAGGCTCAGAGCCGGAACCTTGGTTACCTTTTACTAAGCGTGGCAGCGGTAGTGCTGGCGTCCCTTAGGTACTGTAGTGCTACTTAAATATACAAGGAAATTCTAAATAAGTAAGTAACCGGCCATTTGGGTCAGCACCCGCGTTTTATCCCAGGCACTTGTTCTTCCGGGAACTCCCCATGAAACATGTGTATGATGCGTGTCGCCGGTCGCTTACACGGGACTTTGTTATATTAATCCTCTCTTGCGGACTTCACAGTAAGAGCGTATATGCGGGAATACCCGGATATGCGGGCGAGCACTTTAGAAACCTGGCTGCCCCATGGCAAAGAGAGACCACAGTGCGTGAAAAAGTCATGTAGCGCCTAGACCTCGCGCCGAAATAGTACTTTAGCGCGCGTTTTGCAAAACCACCGTGATATAATCTTTTCAAAACCATAACACATCATCTCCAACGATCATCACTATGTGGCAAGGATGGCCTCTTTTGCGTTTGGAAAAGCGTCAAACTGCACACTTTTAAGCTGATCCGAAGGACTACTAAACGGTGTCGAGAAGTAATACGTCATCTGGTCACATTTCTTCGTTTCTTTAAACATCCAGCAAACCATAAAAAACAAGGTCTACTAGGATTTCATACAGTACAAATGTTGCAGGTAAAAATTGCATAAGATGAACATTGATTCAGATATGTGTCTCTTGAAAACTAGCACCAAAAATGTACATTTTATAGTCTAAAAACTAAAATTATGACATTTGAAAATAAAAAAGGTTTTGAAGAATAAAATCATGTAGAACTAATTTTTCTTCTAAAGAACAGTCATGACCAAAACCATATTGATGAAGAATACAAACCAGGATTTCTAGATAAATAAATGTGACTTCTTTTTTTTGACGATTAAAAATTCAGTTTAGATGGTCTTGATTGGATTAACGTTTTTTGGCCCGGCCTCAGGAAGACATGCTCCAAATTTTGAAAATGATGTTTTATAGGAGAATTATTAATCGTATGGGCTGGTATGCAAAAATACACAAAAACAGATATTGAATTTATTGATGGAAATATGGACCCTGCATGGTATTAAAAAGTTATCTACATCTATATGCAACCTTTTGAGTGTAGCATTCGCGGAGAAAATCTGGTTTTTTAGACAGACAATGCGTCCATGCATACACCTAAATATATGACAAAGTGGCTACAAGAACCAAACGGAAAGGTAATCGAACGGCCATCGCGCTCAGCAGACGGAACGCCATTGAAAATGAATGGGAATTTTTATCAAGAATAATTAACGGCCATGGAAGACATTTGGACGCAGATGTTGTTTTGAAAAACTGTGTTAATATTCGCTGGGGTAATATTTAAATTTCAACAATTAGTGGCTACATTTAAACACACACACACACACACACACACACACACACACACACACACGAACACAAACAGGTGATGTGTCTCTGGAACGATTTTTGAACTTGGGTTTATTTCAAAACCCGATTTTGTAGTCGTAAATTACCAAAACAAAGGGTTTTTTACTATGGCACAAACGTAACACATTTTTGAAACAGACTGTATTTTTCATTCCAGAGAGCTTCTAAAACAGATTTTGGAGCTGTGCCAACCTTCGCACGTGATTGCGCTCTCTTCTATCACACATCGTAGACGGTCTTCGATGGAATCATATCATTTGCGGATAGTGGTGGGACAGACATTCATCTTTTATTTATTGGCCTTTTCTCAACATCCCACGCATCTTAGATTATTTTCACTTACTATCAAGCCCTTACTGATGGGAGAAGGTCTGAGGCATATGTGTTGTGACAGTGATGATTTGCTAGTTGTACATGAGAAACTACAAAGCAACAACACGTTCGGTGTACATTTCAATGGCACATGAAGGCATAGCAATGGTATATTTAATGCAAACAAAGGCGGTGCACAAATTTTACATGTGTATCACTGCATTGCTTGTATGAAGTGCGTGCAGCCGCAAACTTGGTGTCCACAGAGCAAAATGTGTGTATCTTTCAGGCTCCACCTTGAGGAAGCGCACCAGAAGCGTTTGCTGGGAGGGAGGGGGGATCACTAATACACACTGCAGATTTTGCACCAATTGGTGTCCCTGGCTGAGTCATATTTGCAGGAGGTATACGTAATACTGCGACAAATTTCATCAACCATGGTACGACTGATCTGTACAAGCTGCGTGTCAATGGCGGGGCGACCGAGCGGGGACACGCGTTACAACGATCCAAGGAAGCGGTTGGAGTCAACGACTGGGCCTGTGTGGATTTCGTGAGCCCATTCGTGCCTGATGTTGGAGGAAGTAACGCGAGCTGAGACAAAGGCGGTTACGGCTACAAGCATGACGACTGCAAGCACATTCTTCCAGGTTCTGTTTGCTGACGTTGCGGATAACAGCTTGGCAACGTTTACATGGTCGCCGACTGGAATGGTGCGGTATTCGGCGGGAGAATCCATTCTGCTGCCTGGTAATGATTAAGGTATGGGAGTAGTTATCAACAAACTCGAGAGTGCCGATTGATTCACCGCACGGCGGATGTGAGAAGCTAGCGTTCCAAGGTGGTTCGCTCACACCGCGGGTCAACTTTATACTGGAAAGAGTTGCGGATTGTGTGCGACTGAAACGCAACTTGCTTCCAAAGACCAGCGCATTTCGGGAAGTAACTTGTGCATCGCCCTCAATGAGATGGTCGGCTATGATACGCGTCGGACGACATCCAAAGCGGTTCGTTTGTATACTTGAAATGCGCAGTGAAAAGCGAGATGGAAGCGTAAATGCCAAAACTCGTTCCAACTGAGCATACAGCGCCGCTAAGTGCAGAAAATCAACGCCATTGAACTTGTCTAACACCACCAAAACGGCACTTCACAGTAAGCTCCGACACCGGCGTGACGCGCTTCCAAGCCATGCACCCGCACGCATTCACTCTGGTCGCCAATGAGCAGTGACGGAAGCAATGGGCGCCCATGCTGTGTGGCCACGAGCCCGCGCGGCTCCAAGCAGGTGCGGCCCAACATCCGCCCGGGGGGGTCGCCGCCGTCTGGCGAGACGCAACAGCGCGCGCTGCGATAAGTGGCTCAATATAAGCCGCGTGAACCACTGTTTACAACCCGATACAGCTGAACAGGAAATGCGTTGGAAATGTTTTAGAACGTCGTCTCATTCAACACCTCTTCAGGCTCGTTCTTCTTCCAAAACGGGATCCCGATAAAAACGAGCAGCAAGCGACTTGATCTCACGGAAAAACCTTACGACCCGTTCCCTTCATTACGAAGTGACAAGAGACCAAAAACATGTAGCTTTCAATAGTCTATTCTCGTAGAAGTCATGTGAGTTGTTGAGTTAAAGCTGTTG
Source organism: Gracilaria vermiculophylla (assembly GCA_019155205.2). Classification (NCBI taxonomy): domain Eukaryota; phylum Rhodophyta; class Florideophyceae; order Gracilariales; family Gracilariaceae; genus Gracilaria; species Gracilaria vermiculophylla. Next base: position 54,330 of record JAHNZQ020000172.1, on the reverse strand, counting down.
GTCGAATGGAACTCAAAACCAAAGAGATGCAAAATTTCGGCCAAAACACGTGAAACGGGCGTCATTTGACCGCGGAGTGTGTACTGAACGTTTAAAAAGCAACGACTAAGGGCAGGTTTTGGCTTGAAAGTGCTGCAGAGCTCCGTCGCCATATTAAGCTCGCTCCGCGCGGAGATGGGCTGGAGGGTCTTGAGGCGGAGACTCGCAAGCAGAGGCACAAGACTTGTGCTTCTCGCGCTACTCTGAAGCGCGGTTTGAACTTTGTTCAAGACAAGTTGGTTGGAAGTCGGCAACTGCAGCGAGCGATGGAGTCGAAATGTAAGTGGACGGATCGTCCTCGGTCGATCTCAAAGCTTGAAATGATTGAGGTGTGACCGAAATGTGTAGCCTCATACACGCTCTGGGCGCGCTGATGGCGGTGGCGGACACGAGCTTGCCACGCGCGATACATTAAAACTATATTTTGCTTATTATTTACGACGTTTTTTTCGTGATTCAGAACCCTAGCTGTTGTACACAAAAAGCAAAGACACGCAGCTTTCATGCGTACGTTATGACGTTTCGAGCGTGGGGAGCACTGCTGAAGAACGCATGGTGGGCTCTACTTGCAAACTGCCATGTCAAATCAACTTTGTGACACATTACTTCATACGGCGAACAGTCAATAATGAATGGAACGGGTCATCAGTGTTTCGGTTGTAGCTCGCTGCTCGCTTTTCTTGGAATCGCGTTGTGGAAGCAACACGAGCCTTTGCAGGCGTTGTATGAAACGACGCATTTCGTGCAACACAGTGAAGTTGAGGTACACACACCAACTATCGATATGAGCGGCCAGAAATAGTTATTCCGTGGCCCCTAAAAACGTGTCTTCTCCGCACTTAGGAGCGCCAAAATCACCTGTTGCACTGTTTCCCATGCCGTCACCGAAATGCACCAAACGCTGTGTGCGGCAGCGGCGCGGAGCGCCGTGGCGCCCAAATTACGCGCACGGGCGCCGTGCCATGCGCTGGCTGTGAGGCAAATCGTCAAACTGCACCGAGCGGCGGCGCGTGATCTGTTGCGCACAGTGCGGCTGATGCTGGCCACGTGCGACTAACAGCCCCCCACCGCTGCCACCAAACTGAGGGATCAACCGATTTTTTTTCTCGTTTTGTATTGCACTTGTGTTTTTGCTCCGGCGAACGAGCTTTCGTCTTTGGACCAAGTTCGGTTGCGCGCTTTTGATAGTTCTGTTTTGGTGTTGTTCGCTACATACCATACATACGTCAAACCTTGGTTTGTTAGCTGTCAATTTCAGAAAGTTTTTTACATTACTCATTTTGATTCACATCTCATTTGTTCAGCATCACTGCAGGACATCACCATCTGTTCTGCCAGTTTTCGGATCGTCTCTGCGCACAGGATCTCCTGTACTACTTTCATAATTTCCCCGCTCCTCTGCGTCACAAGTAGCAAACACCATCCCTTTCACACAATCAGGTTTTTAGTTTCTTTCAGTTCATATAATACTCTCCAACTGTGTAAAAATCCACCAAAACATTACTGATCTGGTCATAACGAACGAAAACAAGAGGCAAGTCTCTGTGAGTCCTGGGAAGAACAAAATACGGTTTCATTTGCAAACGGTGAGCTTCTTTCATTTTCACGTTTTTGAATTTGAAACTGTAGAACACAATGCCTTCGAAAAGTCTGCCCGCGTCCGTACTTGCAAACGGAGCATACAGATGTTTTTATTTTGTTTCTATCTGTCATATAAACGTTTCGGCAAACAGTACCTATCTTGCACGGCGACTATACGTCGAGGCTTGCATCCACATCGGAATGGTCGCCGTACTTGTACCCACACATCAAAACCGGCAAACTGCTAGGACGAGCGCACTCGCGCTTGAAATACTTTGTGTAGTGACTTTCATAGCTGCGTGGTATCTTCTACCTTAAAATATAGCTTGGATCTAACATTTAGTTGTTCCACTCACCCCGTTTGCAGCCGAATTTGTCTCAGCGACACTGGAGTGCCACATATTGTTGAATCGTTTTGCGACAGTTTTCTAAATCGGCGCCCGGTGGCCAAATCGCATCATGATGAGTATCTCCGGTGAGTTTCACCAAGATTTGTACGCGGCGGTTGAGACGAGTTTTATCTGAAATACAAGTAGAAACTTACAGTGAGCCAAATTGTTATAAGACAGGCACAAAAACTGGTTCTTTTTGGCTCCAATCACTGCACAAAAATAGTCCTTTCCTCCCTTCTATTCCATGTTTTAATAGAATCATTGTCTTTTTTCTGAGGTGTCAAGCAGGGCAGAAGATGTAAAAACAAGTTTTTTTTGAAGCGAAATTACTACAGTGCGTTTCAAAAACATATCACCCCCCAAAAGTGCGCCAAAACTGTACTGTAGGCTAGATTTTGCACATAGTCTACGTAGAATCGGTTCAAAAAGATATGTACGCCGCCTTCTTTCTAATAAAAATGGCTCGAGGTCCGCCACTTTCCAAGAAAGAACAGCTTTTAATCATTGCGTTAAACGCCGAGAAACATTCTAACAGTGCTATCGCCAAAAAACGGAAGCATTTTAGGGTCAAAATAGCTGCTTTTCTCCAAAATGTGACTCTTTATGGATTAAAACGATCTTCTGGACGCCTTAAGAAGCTCCGCCCAGCAGATGAAAGAGGGATTAAAAGAGAATTATGTAAAGTAAAAGTATCGTGCAAAATATTTGGAATAAATCTCAATCTCAACGTTTCTAAATCAACTATATAAAAGCAGATAAACAGCACAAATTTATTTAAATATAAAAAAATGAAGAAAACTTTCTTACTCCAAGACCATCACAAGCAAAAAAGGATTGTTTGGTGTGCTGGAAAAGCCTACTGGAAAAAGGAATGGAAAAATGTTATTTTTACTGATGAAAAAAAGTTCAATTTGGACGGACCAGATTGCTATAAATATTATTGGCACGATCTTCGTAAGGAACCTCATGAATCGTACACCAGGAACTATGGTGCAGGCTCCGTAATGGTCTGGGCGGGCATTTATAACAAAGGTCTAACGGAAATTGCCTTCATTGAAACGAACATGAATGCAGAACAATATCAATAAGTTCTATACAACTATTTTCTACGTTTTTGTTTATGTTTTTATGAAGAACATTTCATTTTTCAACAGGATAATGCGCCTCTATACACTGCATCGTTAATCAAAAATTGGCTACAGGAGTCTGAGGTATCTATTTTAGAGTGGCCAGCGCGCTCACCAGATTTGAACCCAATCGAAAACATTTGGGGACTGCTGGCAAGGATGATTTATGCGCCTGGAAGGCAATTTAAGACAGTTCTTGAACTCAAAAACTGTATTAAAAATTGCTGGAAATCTATAACAGTTTCAACTGTTAAAAAGTACATCAATTTGATGCCGAAACGCTGCATTAGCGTTATACAGCAAAAAAGATGCAAAGTAAACTATTGAGCGTCGCGCAGTAAAGATTTGTTATTGATGATCATATGTGTTTGAAACGTTTTTTGGACTTTACTTTTTTCTGAAACCTATTTTTGTAGGCGTACAGTATACATTTGTTCGTTTTTTTGAGATTTCACAGCATGTCTTATGTTTTTGAAACAGTCTGTATAAGACAGTGAAATATTATACTGCTACTTTACTTGATATTTTTCTAAAACAGGTTTCTAGTAAAGCGTTGCTGATCCTTTTTGCTCTTTGACCTTAAGCAACCTGTCAGGAATAGAATAATACAGTTTGCGAATATATTTTACCTGGATATTCGACCAAGCCACCCCTATAGCTTCAATTAAGTCTTCCTTATTATTAAATTGGCGATTTTTTAGCGTAAACAGCCCTTGCCAACATTCTCCAGACATTCTCGATAATGTTTAAATCTGGTCTTTTTGCGGGCCAGTCTAAAACCGTTATATTATTTTCAGAAACCCATTTTTGAGTGCACTTTGATCTATGCACTGAAACTCCATCTTGCTGAAAAATCCAATTTTCACCAAATAATTCTGCAGCAAATGGCAATAAATCTTCTTCCAGAATAGTAACATACCGATCCAAATTTTAATTTCCTTCTATTAAAGATAGTTGCGGAACGCCATAGTAGGAAATGCATCCCCAAATCATGACTGAACCTAAGAATAGTTAGGGTGAAACTAGATTGTCGATCGAGTCGAACAGTAAAGAAGAGTCGATATGCTAGAGTGTAGAACAAAGTACACAATAGGTGAGATGTCGGTGTCTCCGCGCTTCTTTACAAAACAGGATATGCGTAGAAGTATAAGTACCGATAAGCGACACAGTTCAGAGGTCGCAACATAAACATAAGAGGTCGCCACGAGATGCATAAACGTGACAATTCAAATACAAAATA
>JAHNZQ020000172.1:3454-49851 GCA_019155205.2 Gracilaria vermiculophylla | reverse complement strand
TAGAGTGTAGAACAAAGTACACAATAGGTGAGATGTCGGTGTCTCCGCGCTTCTTTACAAAACAGGATATGCGTAGAAGTATAAGTACCGATAAGCGACACAGTTCAGAGGTCGCAACATAAACATACGAGGTCGCCACGAGATGCATAAACGTGACAATTCAAATACAAAATAGCAACGAGCGGGTGCGATTATATACGACCAACTTAAACATAGTAAGCGGTCGTATTCATAGAACCTCCACCATTTTGACGTTTTGAAAAATAAAAAGGTTCCCTTCGAAGATCATGCCAGTAGTGATTCAAACCATCTGGGCCGTCTAAATTGAACTTCTTTTCATCACTAAAAACCACTTTTTTCCAGTTCGCAGCGTCCCACTTTAAACGTTTTTTAGCGAATTCCATTCTTAAACTTTTATGTTTTGACGTCATCATTGGACCGGTTTTCATTTTTTTATACTTTAAGTATGAAACCTCCTGTAAAATTTGCTGCACTCTTCGAAAAGTAACGGAGAGTTTATAGTCCCTTCGAATTTCTTTCGAGGATTTGTTTTGAAGTGTAGCAGCTCGAACGATTGCCCTTTTGATAGTTGAAGAAACGTTTTTATGCCTGGTTTTAAAAGGCTGTTGCTGAGCGGGATTGGGATGTTTTAAGAAGTTGCGAATAACACAGCGAGAGCGCTGCAAAGATCTCGCGATGTGAGATATAGAATGAGCCTCGCTGTGCAGAGCAACAATTTGCTCTATATCGAATATTGTGAGAGCTGTTCCACGAGGCATCGTTACTAAGAATTTATGAGGCTGTAGCTAGTACGAAAGAAGAGATCAATACCTTTCTTTTGGTGGTCTTATAGTATAAAATGTCTGCAAAAATGGTGCGCTTATTTTACTTAAATCTAACTGGCAGTATAGAATTTCACTGTCTTATGAAAATTTTGCATCTTTTTTTTTCTACATTTATTAGATTCAGTGACTGTGAGTGACTACTTTGGAAGAATCCTGCTCTTTCTGAGAACGCAAGGTATTCTGCATGACAGTTTATAATTGCAACATGCCGCTTATTCTCTCAATATGAGCTTTTTGAGCACCTGTCTGATGACGATTTCGCGCACCGGAGAAATAACGAAAATTTTAGCTTTTTACAGACAACACATCAGTGTTGTTCCCACATTATTGTCATTGTGCAGATATTTTTAAAATAATATAGCTAGCACTCTATTGCTCTATGGCTGGTTTCACACTCAGTGTTGAATGGTAGTACTACTTCAGCAGCCACTATCAATGCAAACTGCGTATGTTTAATGAGACGCGTGTGTTTTTACTTATGCAGTCAGTATTTGTGTATAAACAAGATGTTCAAGGTTTTTAGAAGCATTTTCAGTCTCGCCACAGCACCTAAACAACTAATAAATGCCGGTAATGGCTGCGAGCACCCCATAACTGTTGTAGAAGCATCTACAAGCTTCTAGGAAGTAACTAGAAACTGCTAATATCTAGAGACTTGTAGAAGGTTCTGTAGAAGAAATTATGTAGAAGTATTTTATGCTTTATGATAGAAACTATTAAAAGTTCTAGAAGACTATAGAACATTATGAGAACACTATATAAGAAAGAATTGCAGACCAGGTTTGATGAATGATAGAAGTCAAGCCGATTCATCGAGATAAAACAACATTGCGATTACTCAAGGTTTTCCTAAGCTCTGTAGTACACCTATTTACAATAGGTTTTGGGCCCAGACTACGCCTAAGTCAATCTCGTCGCTAGTACACCAGCTTAGAAGTCGGCTGTGAACTTGAAATCCGAACAACATCGTAGAAGTTCGAGGTTGTACGAAAACCATAGAATCGTACAGTACAGAAATCAGAATTTCAAAAACCGTGCTATCAGAATCGGGCTAAACCGTCAAAAACCGTCAAAAACCGTAATCGACCATACTGTACAGTACGCTGTGTCATTTCCGAAAATCGAAACTCGTTAATTCACGTCAACAAGAAACATGGATATAGAAGACAAAAGCACGTTCAAAATAGAGAAACTTAATGGAGATAATTATTTCTCTTGGAAATTTCGCATGACAAATTACCTTAAGAAGAAGGGGTATCGGATAGCTGTAGCAGAAGAGGAAAATAATGCTACTGCTAGTGAGAACGCATTAATAGATACTTGTTTATCATTCAATGATAATCAAATAGTCTATGTTGAGTCATGCAAAACCGGTACAGAAGCCTGGAACGCCCTTGCAGAAGTGTACGAAAATAAGGGTATGGCGAATAAAATGACCACGGAGGAGGGCTTTACGTCAAAAAGGCTCCACGAAGGAGAATCAGCTAAACAACATATAGAGGAATAAAACGTCTAAAAACAAAATTGAAACAGCTCGGGGTGGATAAAACAAAAGAAGAATATATATTATGAGATTATTGCGTAGCTCACCAAAAAGCTATAAAAGTTTGGTTGTTACATTGAAAATATAGCTGAAAATCTAAGCATTGAAGAAATCCACGCTAAAATTTTGCGTGAAAAGTCCAGACAAAAATTGTCTAAAGAGCAAGAAAAATCTGGAAGTCTCCTACAGGGAAAAGTCAACAATCAAGAATACAAAATTTCCTATAAGTGTCACTACTGTAGAAAATAAGGGCACAAAATTGCGGACTGTAGAAAACGCAAAAAGGATACGAAAAAATTCTACACAGCCCCACACGAGTAATTCGTCCTCCGGAAATTTTTTGATGGCTGAACAAGACCAAAGAAAAATCTATGGAACGTGGTATATGGACTCTGGTGCATCCTTCCACATGACCAATAATCGAAAGTGGTCTATGGAGGAAACTTTGAAAAGAACTGAGCCAGTTACCATCGAACTAGGAGATGGAACCCATGTCAAATCAACAGAAAAGGGAAACATGATTATGAAAATTACTATGAATGGGTCTATGAAGACACTGCCTGTGCTAAATCTTTTATTTGTCTCGGAAATTGTTAACCACATTTTATCTAGTGTGCAAGTTGATGAACGTGGACATCGAGTTTATTTTGAAAAAGGGTGGTGCACCGTTTTATCCAAATATTTGAATGGAAAACTCCTTCAGGTCAAGAAAGAAAATTCTACGTACTGCTTTAAGAGCTTCAAAAAGATCGAGGAAAATTATGTAGCATACTCAGCCACTATAACGGAGCAAAATATTTGGGATGCCAGACTAGGACATGTTGGAAAATTAATCTTGAGCGAAATCGTATCGAAAAAAACCGCAGATGGTGTTCCAGAAAACTTGGAACAAAAAGATATAAGTACATGCAAGGGATGTGTACTTGAGAAAATGAGTTCAAAATCATTTCGGTCATTAAGAAATTTTCAATCGAAAGAAAAAGAAGTAATGCCGAACACTGAAAAGGAAAATGATTCGGAAAGTTCTGAGGCTTACAACCCACCTCCAGAAATGAGCGAGCACCCGAAATCATTTGACGGAGAAGTGGGAGATCTAAAAGACAGCCAACATGGCTCACATATGAGCATGCTGATGAAAATGAGGATGCTGCTGCCGGTGCAGTAATGATGCTTGCAGACGAAACAGAACCAAATAATGTACAGGAGGCCCTGTCAGGGGTTCAGAAAAATTATGGGACATCTGCAATGGAAAGAGATATTAAATCTTTATACGAGAATAATAATTGGAAACTGGTCCCTCGAAAATCAGACATGCATATTTTGCAACCAAAACGGGTTTTCAAGATAAAACCCGAAACCAAGAATCAAGAGAAAATATTTAGGGCAAGACTGGTGTGCAAAGGGTATCAGCAGAATTATGGCATTGAATATTTTGACACGTACGCTCCAGTGGTACGCCTGGCTTCTTTACGAACTATGCTGGCTGTAGCACTCCAACAAAAAATGTTCATCACCCAGATGGATGTTTAAACAGCGTTCTTAAATGGAGTGTTGGAGTAAGAAATTTTTATGGAAAAGCCTGAGAGTTTTACTGACTCAAAAAATTATAATCTCATCTGCAAGCTAACGAAGGAAGTGTATGGACTAAAATAGGCGCCAAGAGCGTGGTAAAAAATGATTAGCTCAGTTTTGAGCAACATAAAATTTTCGAAAGCTCATGGAGACAGTGGAATATTTGTCTCAAATATTGATGACCATGAAGTTTTTATTTCACTATATGTCGATGATATATTTTAGTACTGGCAAGTGGAAGTTCAAAGGTGTTAAATTTTGTGAAGCAAGAACTAAGTTCTAATTTTCAAATGAAGGATATTGGAGAAATTTGGCACGTAATATGCATTGAAATCGACTATAATCGAGAAAAAATAATTCTGAAATTATGTCTAAGTGCCTACGCAAGAATTGTGCTTAACCTATTTAATATGGAGAACTGCAAAGAAATTAATACACCCTTGGAGGCGAACAGTACTTTACAAAAATGTGGAACTGATGAAATAATTACGGGCGTTCCCTACAGAGAAGTAATTGGTTGACTTATGTATCTTATGCCACGAACGCGTCGTGATGTAGCATATGCAGTTGGAAAATTAAGTCAGTTTTCTGAAGAGCATTGCACAGAACATTGGAAATCATGCAAGAGGGTTCTTAGGTATATTCGGAAGACAAAAGATTTTTGTCTCGTCTACAAAAACTCTATCAATACGTCACTATATATCTACAGTGATGCCAGATGGGAAAATACGGAAAACAGAAAATCAGTTTTTGGATATGCTACATTTTATTGAAATTGTTTATTGTCGTGGAGCAGTCGAAAGTAAAATTGTGTAGCATTGTCGTCCACAGAGGCCGAATTAATTGTAGGTACAGAGGCAGTCAAAAAAGGGAAATGGTTGGTAAAAATCACGAAAGATCTTAAAACTAAAGAAGAACAAACTTTTCAATGTTTTGTTGACAACCAGTCTACAATTGCAATTTCAAAAATGGAAGGAAGCCATAGAAAATCAAATCACATTGCTATACGGCATTTCTATATTCAGTACTTCTTGGAAAATGAAGAAGTTAAAATTACGTACTGTCCTACCGAACATGTGGCAGCTGATATTTTTCCAAAGTCTCTACAGAAGAACAAGCATTGGTTTTTTATGGACATGTTGGGTCTTAAGCAGTTCTCAAGTTAAGAGGGTGTGTTGTAGAAGCATCTAGAAGCTTCTAGGAAGCAATTAGAAACTGGTAATATCTAGAGACTTCTGGAATGTTCTGTAGAAGAAATTATGTAGAAGTATATTATGCTTTATGATAGAAACTATTAGAAGTTCTAGAACATTATAGAAAATTATGATAACACTATATAAGAAAGAATTGCAGACCAGGTTTGATGAATGATAGAAGTCAAGCCAAGTCATCGAGATAAAACAACAGTGCGTTTACTCAAGTTTATCCTAAGCTCTGTACTACACCTATTTACAATAAATCTCTACTTTCCTTCAAATGGCTTCAGTAAAGGTTCACGATCTCACCTGGATCTTGAATTTTTTCTGCTTCCGATATAGTCGGCGGCGGGGGTGGCGGCGGCGGCAGCGGAGGGTTTTTTCGGAACTTGACCATGCAGCCAGAAAATTATGGTCGTAGAAATCGTGATCGTTGTTGGTTGTCCTGATTCATGGTTTCTATTTTCCAATAGCGTTTCCAGCGCAGCGTCTCCTTGTAAATTTTCCATGTGCTGAACATGACCGGGACGATTCTGGTATTTGGCAGTCACACGTAAAATTTTGTTACGCGCCCCGGTCGCGGACTCTTTTTCGTTTAGGTTTTCGGCTCTTCCATCAAACGATTTGGAGAACATTTTGGTCTGGAACGTCTTCCTCAGAATCTTCGTTATTCATTCATCCAGTTGTACGCAAAATAGTACTGAGACTTTTTGTGTGTGGAAGACGGTGAGTGCTTTTGTTTTCACTTTTTGCCCTGCGTGCAGAGTGAAGAAGACAGGGCGTAAGAAGAGTGCCCGCATATTGTGTGACAAGATTAGCGATGGCGGTATGTGATTTCGACGGAGCGTACTTGTGACGAGGCATACTGGATGGGGGATCAAGATCACGAGGGTGAAAGGGAAAAGAAAGAGCGAGAGATCTGGGGTGCGAGGTATGAGCGGCAAAAATGAACTGTAAAGGATCTAAAGACTTCCGTTTGGCCCTTTTCAGGGGCGGGCCAGCAGAAAGCGGTTGGGGCATAGCAGCAAGAAGCCGCACGTGCAGGTGAACGATCCGGAGTGCACGGCAGAACAGGCTGCGCCTGCAGCTGCGGCTGTAGCGGTTGCAGCAATGGATGATGACGCCTTGGGCTGGGCGAAAAGTTCGAGTCAAATGCATCCTTGGGCTGGTCACGAAGAGTGCCCAAAACGGAGAGCAAACAGCAACAGAAGCGATACGGCCCGCACGTTCGCCACTCCGTCGCCGATCCGTTAAGATGGGACATCTCTCACACCCCCACTCTGTGCCCAAACGCAAGCAGTTTTACGCGGTGCGCGCCAACGAACAACTCGACATCATGCACCGCCCTGAGCCTGACCCCGCCGTGCTCTACGTTCACCAAAACCCCGCAGTGCATCACCCGCAGTCCGGCCCCGCCGCACACGTCGGACGGCCTTGAAGTTCTCGCTCTTGCCGCCCTTGATCTTTTGGAAATCCTTTTAGGCTCCGAATCGTCCGAGGAGCCGTAGTACCCAAATTTCGACTTCGTGTACAGGGTCTGCGGCTCCGAACCATCTCCATCCTCTGAGAACATGCCACCTTCGGAATACTGACTTCGGTGCTGCGGTTCTTGATTAGCATCGTTCACGGTAAACCCGTATGATTTTCGGGTTGACGGAAAAGCACTATCGAGAGTAGGCGCATCAGAGCTGTCGTCTGTTTCGATGCAAGATCTATGGGCCGAAATAATGCAATAATCCTCATCCACGTCGAAAAGAAAATCCTCTCTGAAATCTCTTTTTCGACGAAGGACGGAGAAGGATGTTGAACGCCCAAAGTACGCTTTCGTTCCGTACTTCATGTTGTTTCGATATGCCACCCGAATGGAGATGACCATGATCGCCATTTCGATCATTGCTGCAGTAGTATTGTGAATGATTTGTATCGATATGCTTGTGATCGTTATGAATGATTTGTATCGATATGCTTGTGATCGTTATGAATGATTTGTATCGATATGCTTGTGATCGTTATGAATGAATTGTATCGATATGCTTGTGATCGTTACCAATGATTTATATCGATATGCTTGTGATCGTTCGGTTGTGTCGGACTCAGTGATGGTTTCTGCTGTTGTGACGGCTTTATGACACAGCTCATCGTATCGGACACTACTGCAATAGATATGCGCTAACTCTGTTCGGTATCGACACTTGTTTTTGATGCCCTCCGCTTTGCAATTGGATCACTGCTCTGTCCTTGGTATAAATAGCTACCCTTTTTTTTATCTGTCGTAGTCGAAGAGGTTTCAACATATTGGTTCCCGTGTTCCGAGAGCGCGCTGCTCCGTAAATGTGTTTGTTTGTTCTGCTCCCCCATTACGCTATCCCCTCTTATAAGGACATGGCGTTCTTCTGCAAGTTCTGACTGTCTCATTAGGGCGAATAAATAACGAATCTGCTGCTGTGCCCAATAATGCTTCGGGTAACGTCCAAATTGGATTTTCCGATGGCGTAAACGAAAAGGTTGAGGATACTACCAATCTTTTCCTCATCATCTTTTTTGTTGCATTCGCCATCTCTTTCTTGCAGTTGTTCTTTGCGCTTTCTGCTGCCAAAAGCATAGGCAACAATCTCCGCCTCCGCGTCTTTGACTGTCTCAAAGCACAGGATTGCGACTTCTATGAAGATAACGAGGCGGGGGCGCTCACTCACATCGTCGTTAACGATATCAATCTGATTCAAGCGGGTATTGCAGATAAATTCGCCACTGCTCCCCAGTACCTCACACACTTCGTCTTTGGTATCATCATTGGCTGCGCGTGTGGCTGGAAACTCACTTTCGTCATGAACGCCGTAACGCCTTTGCTTATGATCGCTGGTGCTGTTTTTGTCAATGTATCTGCGGAAGCCACCGGTGGTGGTCTCCGTGTCTACAGCGGAGCTGGTGCAATTGTATTTGCGGTTTTCAGTCTTATTCGTACTTTTACTGCTTTCCGCGGTCAGGAAGACGAAGTTAGGCGCTACGAAGCCTCACTTGAAGAGGCATACATATCTGCTGTCAAAGCTTCCGTTTCCACAGGGTGTGGGCTTGGAACCAGCATGCTACTCATCCTATCGACATATGGACTTGCATTTTGGTACGGCTCTGTACTCGTTCGCAACAAAGAGATGTCACCTGATGATGTGTTCCTCGTTTTCTTTTCCATCACTTTAGGCGCTGGCGCCCAAAGCGATGCAGAATGGATATGTTATTAATCGGGGTCCGCATGACGCATTTGTTCGAAATGAGCAAGGTTTTTACAGAGGTTTAATTGAGTTACAAAAAATAGAGAAAGAAAAGATGGAAGAGAAAAAGAAGGCATACGCTGAATATGGTGACGATGAAGGGCGACCTCTAGCTGCTACAAGTGGCTTGGCATTGAGTGTCAGCCAGACTAAGGGAGATTCTACAGCACATGCAATCGATGCTGTAGATGAACAAGAAGGAAAAGGTCCCGATCTGGATAAAGGGCTCTTTATGCAAAACGTTGAGAATGAACTCTTCTGAGTGGCTGTTAATATTCGTTGGAACTGCGGATGCGGTCTTGGGCGGAATCATATGGCCTCTTGCTTTTATTTAATTAGTTGAACTCTTTGATATTATGGCTGGAACTAATGAAAGTGGTGATGTGAGATTCTGGGCTCTGTCTTATGTTGTTTTCGGAACAATGGCGTTTGTTGGAAATATCATGCAACATGCATCCCTCGGTGTCTCAGGCGAGAGGCTAACGAAGAAATTGCGAAGGCTCGCATTTAGATCCCTGCTTCGTAAGGAGACTGGATATTTCGACATGGAAGAGAACTCTCTTGGTTGATTGACTACCCTTCTTTCTGCAGATGCTGGTGCTTTTAAGAGTCTAACTGATGATCTCTATGGTGTGCGGGTCAATCTCATTGGGAAAATGCTAGCGGGTCTCATAATCGCATTTTTAAACTGTTGGTGTCTTACGCTGGTCATCTGTATCGAGGATTGATTCTGGAGCCAAGAAAGATTTCGCAATAGCTAACGCTTTAGCTGCTGAGGCAATAGATAACGTCGAAACAGTACGCAGCCTTGGTATTGAAGTCTGCTTCGTTGCTAGATATCACAATGGTATCAATGATACGGTCAATGTGTAACAAATCCAGCCATATACCCTAGCGATTCAAGCGATTCGCGCTTCAAACTGCAAGCCTTGTCCCTGCACTTCGCAACGCAGCGCACAAGAAAACTTCATTTTGTCAGCACGACGCTTGGTTCAAACCACTTCGAAACATTGCGTCGTGTGCTTCAAGCACTTCTAACACGCCTCGCACAGTTAAAGCGCACGATGACATAGCGCCGTGCGTTACGAACGTACAAGTAGATAAAGTAGAAGGTAAGACGCTTAACGTCTAGTTTTAAGATTCACTATAAAACACAGCCAGACCCACCCTGAAGAAGAGCGTGGGTCTGGTCAGACTTCTTCTAACTCTCCTGTGTTACATTTGGTAGCATCGTTTTACGATCCTCCCGCTTGATACTCCCTCCCTCCTCCCCTTATCCCCCCTTTTTTCCCCTTTTCTCCTCTTATTTCCCCTTTTCCCCCGTGTTTCATGAGCTCTAATGATCCCCGTTTGCGGAAGATATCTGCCACGTCTAGTTCAAGACGTCCACCACGTCGTTTAACCCCGCCGCCCGGAAACGAACTAGATGGACCACGCACCCGATCTATGATAGCCGGGGTGGTTGCTGCCCCAACTGCTGCGGCCGCTGCTTAAATGGAACCGGCAGTGTACTACAACGCAGAGGCTGGCCAACACCAACGCTTGCCCTCTCAGGAGATTGCTCTCTTGCCGCGCTCCAAGCCGCGACTGGTTCATGAGGTCGAGCATGTGTCAGGGTGGAGAGACTCAATCCCACTCGGTACAATCTTTCGCTCTCTGCGCAGCCAACAAAACGCCATGGAGGCACTGTCTGTGCAGATGCGACACTAGGAGATACGGATTTCGGGGCACGTAGAGACTCTTGAACGTCGTTCCGAAGCTTTCAAGTCCTAAGCGGTACCCCAAAACCGCCTATATCCGCTCCCCACCAATCCAACCGCGGTGGCCCTCGACATGCCTCAGCACAGGATTCAGGAAGAGTCTCCTGTCGAAGCCCACCCGGATGCCTCGGTCGTTAGCCCGGACACACAAATAGGACAGACAGTCCCCGAAACGCATTCTCAGCCAACAGCAATGGCGGCCGAGCTATGTGCCCAAGGTAAACCGCTTACCAGCCATTCGGATATTGCAAACGCTATCAATGCCGCATGCAATATCACATATGCCGCAAGACAGGATGAAAGATCTTCTGAGTGCGTGAAAGACTTCATTTTGGGCATCCGCAAAGTCAGATTACTTTTTTCTGCAGTAACGGCACCCCAGGAAGTGCACATAGCGGGCTTCCAACTCCAAAAGGCAGCGAATCGCTGGTACAATCCAGCAAGACGCCATGGGAAAACCTTCACGTTTTTGGAGGCTCTCGAAGCCGGACCACTGACGGCCTTTGTCCCCACAAAAAAGCTAGCGGAGGCACGCTTGAAACTTATCCAGTTTCGTCTCCACGGCACCATGGAAGACCATCTCAATCGATTCATACACCTCGTTGATACATGTGAAACTTTTTTTTCTGAGGCCTATAGCTATCTGCATTTGTCCCTCCCGGCGTCCTACAGATGCGAATTATCGGAGCACTACCTCACGGGATGCCCTTCCGATCTGTAACACGCCTTGAACTTTGTTCGTACGCTTCATACAGCTGGTAAATGGCGCACGACGGCTCCCAGCGCTTCTGAGCAGTCTGGAAAATCTCACCAGAGGGGCAGTCATAACCACCAAGAGCGTCGCTCCGGAACGAGTTCGACAAACCTCCCTGACCCCACCGATATCGATAAGGAAGCCCATTCGCAATCATAGAGAGTAGCGGAGATGTTCAATGAAGACCACAATAGCATTTATCGGGGCTCATGATCGGTGTACACGCTGTAGGCAGCGCTCATGGAGTGATCCGAACCACCCCTGTTGCAAACTCCTAGTGTATGCCTCGCGTGATAAGCAATCGCGGGCAAAAAACTAGAGCCGCTGCACATAGGTGCGCCTCCCCCCAATTCTTCTGCTCTCGACCTCCACTCCCCACAAGATATTGCACATGCATCCCACACCACTATTCCTACCCTTTCAGCTGTGGGTGTGAACCCCACGGGCGAGGTGATGTACGAAGCTACTCTGAATGGCCTCAGCGTTGCCTTCCATCTCGACCCAGGCGCTTCTCACGCCTTTCTCTCCCCTGCTGCCGCCAAATTTTGTAACCTCCCTTTCAAACCCTCGCGCTTCTGCCAAACGGAACTAAGAGACAGCTCCACCACCCCGATTTTGGCGGAAGCAGAAGCAACTATCTTTATGAAAGATTGCTGAGCATCAATAACAGCGTATGAAATCAAGATGAAGGAGCACAGCAATAAACAACCCTTGATTACGGTAGGCCGTCAGTGACTCCGTTAGACACTACCAACCATCGATTGGTTGTGACACTCGCTCTCCATCAGTCGCACCGATGGATCGAGCTTCACCATACACCCTTGTCGCTCCGTATCTCCTGACACGCGGTCGAATACGGAAACGATACCGACGATATCCTTCAAACGACTCCGCAGATTGGCCAAGAAGCGATCATGCGAACTGTACGCTACTCGACTCAGCCCGGCGTCCTCCGCCAACTGCCATCCCGATCGAACGGAAGTTGCTGACGAGGTTCAAGATGTTTTTCGGTAAGAGTTCATCGATACTCTGCCGCCATTTCGCGAGTTCGATTTTAAAATCAACTTTGGGAGCGGAGTGATGAACCGCCCCCTGTGCGACCCGTCATTCGGCTCTCTGCACAGGAACTCCTCGTTCTTCGCAACACATTGGATGCCCTACTCCGGAAAGGCCTCCTTCGCCCTTCAGCCTCCCCTTACGGAGCACCCGTCTTCCTCTTGAAAAAGAAATCGGGAGAGCTCCGTATGGTTTGCGACTATCGTGGCCCCAACCGCATAACCATCGCGGACTCCACTCCCCTTCCCCTCATCGATGAAGCTATGGATCAGGTGGCGGGCGCGAATTCTTCTATCAGATCGATTTAGTGGGCGCCTAACACCAAATGCGCATCAAGGAGATGACTGCCATAAGACAGCCATAAGGACCCGATTTGGATCTTTCGAGTGGCGCGTCCTGTGCTTTGGACTCACCAACGCGCCAGCCGCCTTCTCACGACTTATCACCTCCGTCCTACGTCCCTTGAATGGCCATTGTCTTGTACTGTATCTGGATGATATCCTCGTCTACAGTCGTTCACTCGAGGAACACAAGATGCATTTGCGTGATGTCCTCGAGGCACTTCGCAAAAACCAGCTGTTCGCAAAATTGAGCAAATGTGCTTTTGGTGCTCGCGAAGTGGACTTCCTTGGCTTCAGAATATCTGCCCAGCGAATCGCCACGCAGGATCACCTTATCACTGCGGTTCGCGACTGAACAACACCCCGGAACATCCGCCATGTGCAGCAGTTTCTGGGCCTCGCCAACTTCTATCGGCGTTTTGTCAAAGGCTTTGCACACATACTCCGCCCAATCTTGGATCTACTGCGCTCACGCGTTTTTCAATGGGGCTCAAAGCAGGCCAATGCCTTCACCGTCATTAAGAACTCTTTGACATCAGCGCCAGTTCTGGCACACGCGGCCGCCTCCAAAAAGTTGGTTTTTGCTACCGACGCTTCCCGATTCGCCGTCGGTCCCACGCTGTCACAGGCGGGGCATCCCATACCATTCTTATCCCACCGCCTCTCCCTCCCTGAGACCCGCTGGGATACCGGCGATCAAGAACTCCTTGCTGCAATGACTGCAATCCGCACGTGGAGCCCTTATCTTCGCGGACGGCACTTCACGCCCTTGATGGATCATGATCCGAACACGTACCTCCAGACGCAACCCAAGCTGTCCGGTCGCCAGTGTTGCTGGTTGGACGAGATCCCGGAATTTTCCTTCGACATTAAGCTTATCGCTGGGACCAAGAATGTCGCCCCCGATGCCCTCAGCTGCCGTCCTGACCACGAACCCCCGCGTGTGTGCGCTCTTATGGCACAGTTCAACGACCTCCAGAACAGTGTACGGGCTGCGTATGCTGCGGATGCTCTTGCTACAAAACTACTCAACTCCGACTATTCTCCCAACCATTCCATCACACGCCTACCGAACAACTTCAACTCCAATGAGGGAGTCATCTACTGGACTGGCACTCTCCCAGCACGCATGTACATCCCCGAAGGGCCATTGCGCACGAAGCTAATGCAGCACTTTCATGGACTCGGGCATCGTGGAGCCGATAAGACGTATTACACAGTATGCGCCACGCATATTGGCCCAAGATGTACCGGGATATCTTGAATTTCGTGCCCAAATGTCGATCATGTCAGGTGAACAAAACACCCAACGTGGCTCCGCCAGGACGCCTACAGCCACTCCCGATCCCTCAACGATGTTGGGACATCATCTACTTCGATTTCGTCACGGAGCTCCCCCGCAACAGGAACGGCCAGGATGCCATCCTTGTGATCGTGGACAAACTCTCAAATCGAGCTCTTTCTATCCCAACCTCCAAGGCTGCATCTGCACAGAAGACTTTTGGGCTCTTCGACACACACTTGTTTTCCAAGTATGGAACACCAACCACGATGATCTGAGACCGCGACCCCAAGGAACGAAATATGCGGCGGCTGTGTTGCATTTGGATAACAACAATTTCTTTTCCGATTTGGATGAACTTGAATGGTCGTTCCCACGTATTTGTGTGCTCTCTGTAGATATATATAGGAGCCCTAGAAGGTAGTTTCTCCAGATTGCTGCTTTGTTTCTTGGTCTTGGGGCCGTTGTAATGGCGAAGACCAAAAGAGACACGACGCTTTGCTTGTTCCTTTTGGACTGCGTCCATGGCGAAATCAATTGCTCTTACACGTTGGAGTTGAGTGCCTGACGGGGTCCTGCGGGCCGGACGGGGTATAGAGCCAAAAACAAGAGGGTTGGGCAAAGGCTTTCAGGACCTATTGTGTCGTTCACATATTTGACGGCCATTTGGAGACAGTCTACATCGGTCTTTGAGTGAGGTAGTGATGCTCGGATCTTCTCAAATGCAACTCGGAGGGGCCCATGGTACCTTTCAACGTGGGACATTGTGGATGGATATTCGATGGGCGACGGTAGTATACGAATTCCTTCTGCTTCAGAAAGGTCTAGAAACTCTTTTGACACGAAATTACTTCCGTGATCGATGCGAAGAAAATCCGGTAGCCCAAGGTAAAGTCGTGACCAACATCGTAGTGATTAAGGTACGATTTCTATGTTCGTCATTGACATAGTCGTGGGTTATCTTCTCCAAAATATTCTGGTACAAATCTCCTACTCGAAATGTTTTCATGTAGAAAGACAATGCATCATCACGAAGTATTGCTGGCAAGGCTTCGGCTTTTTCAATGTCTGTTAGGCGACAACGTCTGACCATTGAATCATAAAAGTCTAATGCTCCTTGAATATCTTCGTCAAATCCTCCTCCGTACATACATCGTCTTTGACAAGCCTTAATCATATCATTGAAACCAGATGAGTGGCATGTGCGATATGCATCTTTCTGAGAGGATTGAATTGTTCCATGGTTTTGAAAAGAGTTCGCGCATATATTGAGCAACATTTCCTGTAATGTGCGTTTTGCTGATGCCGACTGTAGTACCTCACCTTGGCGATTTCCCAGGTATCGTCCTTCTCTTTGGAGTTCCTTGTACTGTGTCTGGGCATCTGATGATTGAATTAATTCGTGCGCCACGTCTCCAATGTTCTTCTGCATTGGGGCGGCAGATGGCTCTGTCGGGATTCCATTTTCCGTTGTTTGTTCTTGTGGTAAAGGAATGAAAGTAGGTTGTTCTAATCAATCGATCAGAGCTTTTTCAAGTTTATATCCTTGTTGCCGACGAACGTACACAATTCTCTCGTTCAAAAATGTTATCCTTCGGACAGCTGTAGCTTTCGACAAGTAGCCGATTGATTCAGGTCTGAACGTGGATGTAAATTTATACCACCGGTGTTCATTACGCCAGTTACATTCTTTTTAAGCTTCCATCATTTCTTTAGAGTGCTTTTCCTATTCTTTTAGATATTGTTTCTCAATTTTACGAGATGAGTTGGGTGGTGGGGGAACCGGATCGCCAATGAGTTGGTATAGAGCCTCATTGAACGTTCGAAAGGCTTATGCATCCAAATTACCAGTCCCCGATGAATATTCATTTCCTTGTTCTCCACTCTCTCGCTCATCAGAATTGTCTGACATATTTCCCCTGTACTGTTACAATTGTCATCGACCGTAACAGTTATAACTGTCGAGAATAGGGTAAATTATTGTCAGAATTGCTTGGGCTCAATTAGTATGTTCCAGTAGATCCTCTAATCCGCGACTCTCTGTTGACCTGTGTAAATTAAAGAAACCTACTCTCACAGATGCGAAAGGACTGACGGCCTCCCGATGAGGCTGATTCCAAACGGAACTGCCGAGTCTAGCGCGTATTTGTCGTAGCTTCAAACTTATACGCCCTTGAAGGCGCTGCGTGGGTCGTGCGACTGATAGGCTGTAAATGCAAAGTATGCGCGGTCTCCCGATATGATAGCGTTGAATTTATATGTTTTTAATTGTTGTTAGAGTAGTTGGCGACGTTCTTGCCGGCCTTCTCTTTGTATACTGTTCTAAAACTCTGAATCTCCTACACCTAAAAATCTATTACTTGTTTGGATGCTATCCATGCACGTAATCTGTGACGAGAATTGCTCGCTACTAGAATTGACAGATTCAGTGGCCAGCGCAGTTATTGCGTTTTGATTGCATCTGCACACACGCAACTGTATGTAACACATGAATACTATACGCCATTTTTGTGTACTGTATTGTAGCCATGACCCCGATGGGATTCGTACAAATTTGTCCATTATGTGTTGTAGCTCTGCATGAATATTCTATACCGCAAAGGCGACGTGACGACACCATAACGACAATGCGGTGAAACCGCAAGCCATGACACCCAAAGTCTCAGTACGAGGAGCGATAATGTTGCGATCAGCGAGCATTTCGAAAATTTAAAGCGAAACACCTACAAATCATCGAAAACTACTAGGTCAGTGAGTATATGAGGCACAGTTCAAGCGCACAACGTACATTATTTTGCATATCATTGAAATGCGACAAATGGTGCATGCGTTGTAGGAGTCTGTCAGGATGACCTCGCCGGATTGCAAACGTATTTATAGCAAGTTTACTTATAGTACAGAAAGGAAAAAGTGCGATTTGGTGCGAAAACTTTAGGCCGAAGACTAACATGTTACTTCTTGAAATAGTGTCATATACAGCAGTGTGCGACGAGAATTGCGCAGAACTTCAAGCGCGCATCGTACTGAATGACTCGTTCAATACCCAATGGAACGCATCTGAAGCATTTCACTCACCCATCTCGCCCGTACACGTGCCCACATGTAGGCTTTTGCAGCGTTTGTCATTCGTATTTTACGTCAGGCGGTCTGTGCCGCGCGCTGAACTCTGTTCACTCATTCTTCTTCATATTCTTGGTCCTTTTTGTGGCCTCCATCGCTAGCGCCACAACTGCCCTCCCTCCGTCCCCCCACCTCGCCTCTGGCACGTGCCTATTTTTTCTATTGACACAGCCACGGCGTCCTTAGCCGCAGCCATGTTCTTCTCGCTTCCGACGCGCACCCGATCTCTGCCTTCAAAACCGTACCGGGTACAGACTTCCCCAATTAACTCCGCCACGCACAACCCACTGTACAAGACAAAGTTGTGCCGTAACTTTATGAAGAATGTCTCATGCAAGTATGCGTCCAAGTGACAGTCTGCGCATGGTCTCTTTGAGTTGCGGCCTGCGAGTTTGCACCCGCAGTTCAAGACTCAGTTCCGCCGTAACTTTTTCACCGCTGATGGTTGTCCGTACGGATTGCTCTGCACCTTTGTACGTGGCGTGGATGACTTACTGCGACGCAACCATCCGCTGAGCCCACCAGTACCATTATTGGTCGGATACAGCGCCGAGTAGCTGCCGGTTGAAACGGAAGCAATGTGTTGACGGCATATTTGATGGACTGAAAGTGTGCACTGGTCACTGTCTGTTTGTAGGAGATTATTCTGTCGAAAACTGTAGCATGTGAGAAAAGATTAAGCTGACAATCAGTATGTTCGAATATCCGATTCTCTTTTTCACAAGAACGCATGACAGTGCATACAAGATACACATTTCAGGAATGGTTGTAGCGAGGCGATCGTCGTCGCGCGTGATCACCGTGATGGGCTTATAGCTCTCACGTGCTTAGCACGGTGCATAGCTTGCCATGGTGATGTTGTATGGTTGAGATGTCTCTGTGCTTCCGTTTGACTTTTTTTTCATAAACCGCGCTATGGAATGGACTCACACCTATACGAACACCATTCATTTCGTGTTTAGGCGGCGGTGCCGTTGTCGATATCAGGAACCGCTAACTTTTCCTCAGAAAGAAAAAACAAACAAAAACGGTGATCTTGGGATGACCAAGATGACAACGGTGCGCAGTACCGATTGGTGGCGCGAAGAAAATGCATGCGCCGCGACTGAAACTTGCCACCTCGTTTGGTCTCCAGATCAAGCGAAAATGGATCAAAACACGCGCAAGTGTCATGTGCTCACCGCGGGCTGTGTGCGGCCACTGCATTGGTTTTCCAACCTTCTCAAAAACTGTTGAACAACGCTGCGACACCGCTCTCGGCGATCCACATCCATCTTTCCCCATCTGTCTCTCTATCTCGTGAAGCTTTGCAATCTTGCACTTGGTTTTTTGTGGAGTACGTCCGCTTTCTTGCGTCTTCACAAAGGGGCGCAACACAACGATTTCAGTACTCTTCAACGCAAAGAATATTCCACTTTGTGAAACCATGGATAGCGAGTTTCTTGACAAGCAGTTTTGTGGATTCCTCAAGAGAAGAGAGGAGCTTTGTGCAAAGCCACCGATCCGAGGAAGTGCCGCGGCAGAGCTTTCTGATCCCAGCGCACAGTCTGTCAGCGCTAAGAAGCCTTCTTCAACATGTCAAAATGCACATTGGCGTGCTCCGCCATGTTCAACTCTCATGCAAAACATTGCACAGCTTAACAATCCTTCCTTAGCGCTTCATGATGGCAACGACCGTGCTGCGCGGTCCTCACATCCGCAGCAAAACAGCGAGCATTTGGTCGATGGGCCGCAATATCCAGCGGATACACATCAGACTTCCGAGAGTGGCACTAGTTCTGCTTGTCGCGCGCCGTTCGCAAAGAAGCGGTCTACAGCCGTCTGATTACTATGGTGCGCAGTAGGGATTGGTGGCTCGATGAAAATTCATTTTCCGCGACTAAGGTTGTGAGTTTTCAGGGGATACTGTGATCGTATTTTACGTGATATGTATCTATTTTTCGATTCATTTACAAAGATTACTAGTTGTGTCTTAAGGAAAGATGTGTTTGTGGTAGGTTTTTTGCAGAACTAGAACTCGTCAATCTTTTACGACCCATATATATATAATGCAGAATGTTTCGAGGCTGAGCAAAAGGAAAGCCAATGGATTCATGCTAAAATTTATTGATTGAAACTGTCTGCTCGTCGCGGTCTGATTGTTGAGGATTTATGTGTCGAAACGATTAGTATGTGAGAAACAAATAAACAGAATACTTGTATGATCGAATTTCTGATTCTCTTTTCAAAAAAAACTCCAGACCGCATATCCCTGAAATATGGCTTCACCACAACCTTTCATTTGAAAGTGCAGAAGTGCCTGCAAGAAACGTATTTCGGGAATGGTTGTAGTAAGGTCTTCATAAGACACCTCATCTTCGTTGTCGCTAGTGACAGAAGAACTTATGTCAACCTTTTAGTTCGTTCGCTCTGTTTACTTCTATCAGCCCATACATCGGCTGAGAGATAGTTCACATAGCCTCTCTTTCTGCAAGGATAAACCAATGTGAACCTTAGTGATTCAAATGGAATTGTTTCTTGTGTAGGATATCCCAGGGCTCGTGACAGCAAGTATAGACGACATATTCTTTCGTAAATGCCATTAATTCATGTGTGTCATACAGATGCTGCCTTGCTCATTGAATGCTCGCGTATAAGTAACGAGCCACACAGGCGACGTGAGGACACCATGACGACAATGCGGTGAAACCGCAAGCCATGACACCCAAAGTCTCAGTACGAGGAGCGATAATGTTACGATCAGCGAGCATTTCGAAAATTTAAAGCGAAACACCTACAAATCATCGAAAACTACTAGGTCAGTGAGTATATGAGGCACAGTTCAATCGCACAACGTACATTATTTTGCATATCATTGAAATGCGACAAATGGTGCATGCGTTGTAGGAGTCTGTCAGGATGACCTCGCCGGATTGCAAACGTATTTATAGCAAGTTTACTTATAGTACAGAAAGGAAAAAGTGCGATTTGGTGCTAAAACTTGAGGCCGAAGACTAACATGTTACTTCTTGAAATAGTGTCATATACAGCAGTGTGCGACGAGAATTGCGCAGAACTTCAAGCGCGCATCGTACTGAATGACTCGTTCAATACCCAATGGAACGCATCTGAAGCATTTCACTCACCCATCTCGCCCGTACACGTGCCCACATGTAGGCTTTTGCAGCGTTTGTCCTTCGTATTTTACGTCAGGCGGGCTGTGTCGCGCGCTTAACTCTCTTCACTCATTCTTTTTCATATTCTTGGTCCTTTTTGTGGCCTCCATCGCTAGGGCCACAACTGCTCTCCCTCCATCCCCCCACTTCGCCTCTGGCGCGTGCCTAGTGTTTCTATTGACACAGCCACGGCGTCCTTAGCCGCAGCCATGTTCTTCTCGCTTCCGACGCGTACACGGTCTCTGCCTTCAAAACCGTACCGGGTACAGACTTCCCCACTTACCTCCGCCACGCACAACCCACTGTACAAGACAGAGTTGTGCCATAACTTTGTGAAGAATGTCTCATTCAAGTATGCGTCCAAGTGACAGTCTGCGCATGGTCTCTTTGAGTTGCGGCCTGCGAGTTTGCACCCGCAGTTCAAGACTCAGTTCTGCCGCAACTTTTTCACCGCTGGCGGTTGTCCGTACGGATTGCTCTGCACCTTTGTACGTGGCGTGGATGACTTATTGCGACGCAACCATCCGCTGAGCCCATCAGTACCATTACTGGTCGGATACAGCGCCGAGCAGCTGCCGGTTGAAACCCAATATCATCGAGTGCAGCAGCCGCCTCTGCCGCGGTTTTCGTGGGCGATGCTGTTCTTTCAGTTCTTCAGATCCTAGCTTTCTCTTATGTGACTATACTCTATATAGTAAGGCTTGCATTAATGTCTTATAAACATTACATTTTCTTGAAAGCAATGTTTGGCGTCTATTTTACAAACATTACATGTTCTTTTGTGTCAAATTCTGCGTCAAACCATTGTATTTTGATGAAAATATTGGCCAAATATGTATTAACAATTCAATGCACTGCGGAATTTCCATTGCTGTTTTTCTTCCTTTATTGTGCTTCATTTCAACAAGTTTCCCTCCATCGTATACAACCCCCTCATGAAATAAGTAATGAGAAGCAGAAACATTAACAGGCATTCTCCTGCAAAACAAACTACAAAAATCTTGAGACACGAACTTCTTTTTGCTTCCACCGCCGGGATAATGCACTCCATAAACCTTTTTAACACAAAATTTCTGTTTGTACCAAGCTTGAGCAGTAGTCACTGTTGTTTGTTATTCTTGTATTTTTTGAGAACAAATTGATGCTATTGAAGCAATTGCGGTGCTACTGATGGTGAAGTTCGTTGACCGCAATGGAATTGCCAGTTACTTCTTTTTATTTTCATGACTTTGCTGGCAGTTCTTCACGCGCTACGAACAGAAACGTCATTTCTATTTTTTCTTCTTCTTTGATGTTATAAATGTTGACTTACATGTCTTATTTTCAATATTCATATTTTTTATGTACATTCTTTTGACATGCACTGTAGCAGAAGCCACATCGCCAACATCTTCGTTACTCTTTTTGCCTTAATTGAAGCCCGTATCGCGTAAGCTGTCTTCCTCACGCAACCAATGCAAAAAATGAGCGACAAAGCAGGCATGTAGAGATTCATTGCCCACGATAGGTAGGTGGTGTTTTGTAAATGAAGCGCACAAGAGTCGATTCTCTCCGCTTTTCCTTCCCTGAAACGTCTACCAGCATTAAGCCTTTCAATCGGCACACTCTCAGATGACAAAGCAGCCTCGGTGACGATTAGGTCTTTGGAAAAAGTATTTAAAGGTACTCCCTGAGCGGAACGGTCGAATGGTACTGGAAAAAGACGCCTAAAAGTATCAGTTCTGATTTGCCCTCGTACAGGAACAACCTGATGGTTGACTTAAACGTATAGGATACTGGAGTCCCAATCTTTCACCTACGGCACGGAGTTATTTCAACTAGCGAAAATGTCCTGCCATCTTGTGAGCGGCGTTGATTTTCCGCTCGTACCTGGAAGGCGCGCGTTTCACATTGAGGATGGACCATGCATCATCGGAGTGGATACTGTCCGTGACGGATGCTTTCGGTCGCCTAAATAGGTAGAGATTACGCATCCTGGAGTTCTAATTTGACATCGTCCACCGTTTTGGCATAAAAAGAAAGGCAGCGGACGCACTGTGGCAAATATCCACCGTGAGAGAATACAAAACACTTTTGGAGGATAAACTTCCGTGTCTAGTCATCCAAGACGCCGGTTGAAAAGACGGACCCGTTGAATAATGCTTGGAATTCTGTGAGTCTGCACGAAAGCTTAGTGGGCCCGTTGAGGTGATAGCCCTTGTTGAGGAGGAGAAAAAATGTCTCTCCATCACTTAAGCGGATATTCTGAAAGAGCAGAGTGTAGATGCAAACTACAAGGAGTGCCTCACCACCGTGGGGAGTCAACATTGTCATTCGACGTCGACCGAGATATCGTTTTCGTACACCACGCTCACCTGAACGGCGCTCTCCAAAACGTGATCCCGACAAGCCTACGGGCAAGGGTTATGTATTTCTTTCTCCACTCTCGCTTCACCAGGAACCCCAGAGCATCGCGCATGAATTTTATATTGAAGAGAGAGTTATATCGGCCAAAGATGGTTAATGAAGCCTTCCAAACGGTTGCGGTTTGCCACTCGTGTACCACCGCTAGGGATAATATCCGCGGACACCGGACGCCACTCATTCTGTTCCCGCCTTCGAGACCTTTGGAGGTCGTGGCTATGTATATTTTGGGGCCTCTGTCCAAGTCGGAGAGAGCGTACAGATTTATCCTCGTGATCACCGATCGGTTCTCGAAGATTACGCGCGCTATTCCCCTTGGGAGCACCAATGCAGGAGTAATTGCCGAAACCCTTCTCGCAACTTGGATTAACCTATGTACGATCCCGATATGTCTCCTTACAGACGACAAATCCCAGCTCGCGGTGAAACTATTTAGTACCATATTCGGAAGGCTGTGGATGAAGCAGTTGTTTACTACTGCTTATCACCCCTAGACCAACGAACAGGCGGAGAGGTCTAACAAAACTCGCGCTGCAAAGCTGAACCACTACCTGGTGGATCATCAGAAGAATTGGGACGCATACGTGGGCCCGCTCACGTACAAATACAACCTGCAGGGGCACTGCTCCTCGGCGACTGCTCCTTTCCATCTGGTGCTCTCGCGCATCCCGCCTAGTGCTGTCATTGCGTCACGCGCCATGGAGCACCCGACGGGTGGGCCACATGTACTAACAGCGGCTCATGCAAAACGCTCCCTTTTAAGACACTATGAGGACGCATTCTCATTCGCAAAGGAGAGACTCAACGCTTTGTAGAGCAGATAAAATCAGGATTTTGACCGATAGTTGTCTGAAGGCCGTCACCTGAAGTAAGGAAACAAGGGTTTTCTCGAAAAATATGGGGAGACATCTGATAAACCGCTGGAAGTCACGCATATGTTAGCTCCGAACTCTTCGGGGCCTTACAAAGTCCTAGGCACCTAAAGAGTCACTGTCGCTATTGAGGTAGACCGGCTCCGAGACGTCATCTCCCGTGATTGGGTGATGAGAGTCACGACGCCAAGCCCTTCAGAAATTCCCGCGATCCCAACTCGAGCGTCACGCGTAGAACTTTCTGCTTTAATCTGATCAGGAGCCACGACACCGCTTGATACAGGAAATCTCATCACACCATTTGTTGAACCATGAATGGAAGCTTTAGACGCCCTTATGACCATTCGAGGTGATATTCTATACGCGGTAGAACATATCGTCTCTCCCCGACTTCGTCTAACGTGCTCCACGCCCCCTTTCCTTCCCAAGCTTTTGCCCAGCACCTCCAACACCACCTCCGCAGCGCCACCGATCACGCACAACAGCTCTCCCATTCTTCTGCAGCCCACGGCCACCAGCATAGAAGCATTGCGTCGCACCCGTTCGTACCCGTATTGTAGTAGCGGACAGGTGGTGGCTGTTTGACTTCGATTCAAATAGCCATGCACGGACGTCTCCTTTAGTATTAGACCCGATTGACGTGGAACCAGTCCAAGTCATACCAGGGGGGCTCGGACTTTTGGGAGGGAACTCTAGTTTGCAAAGTCAATTTTGTGTTGCCAAGAGTCTACTCTTACATATAGTAGCGTCTAAGGGTTGGGTCGCATAAACAAAAAATTGACTGTGTTTTAGGAATCACGCCTCCTCCAACACGCAGCCGCAGTGACCAGCCGGGTGATCAAGGTAACGTGCGTAAGACGTAACAGTTATAAGAGCTCAGTAACGAGCTTCAGAACTTAATGTATACTGTTCAAAGTCGATCTGAGACCATACACGAGTTGAAAGAACAGTTGCAATAAGATAGTCAGTGGTAGACTACATCAGCACCTAGTACATTTAAGGCGCCACCTGTCGCCACCTTTTTCGGAAGAGCGTTGGACAGAACTTCGGAAAAAGTCCCAAGTTTCTTCTATTCCGTTTGTAGGTACTGAAAACTGTGCAATTATTCAGAGCAGAAGATGCTCGATCTGGCAGAATGTCATTTCCAAGACAGAGGTGCTACATGGATGATGCGCTTGGAGACAGAAAACAACAAGCACACTACACTTGAAGAGCTACAGCAGGCCCTGTTTGAAGAGTTTGTTCCAGCAAATGAAATGGCTCCGCCCGCGTCAAGTTAATGGACTTCCGACTGAACGACATTGAATCTATGGACGAGCAAATTGCACGTTTTGAAGATCTCATTATGCTTTGTGGAACACACAACAATGAAGCTTGCGTTTATTTATTCAATAGCCTTCCAAAGATATACAAAGGTAAACTCACAGAAACGTTTCAAACGTCTCAACCAGTTGATCGCACTGGCAGTCCTTCGATGAAAACTGCATATGCTAACGCAAGAACTCTTGAGCTTTCCTTCAATCTTGCTAGCGAGCCACAGTCTACTATCCAGAAAGAGCATAATTCTAAGAAGGGTAAGGGAAGATCCGAGAAGAGTCCATATATCTCAGGAGAGACCACAGGTCGACGGAAGATTAAGAAGGATGTCGCTGCAGTTAGCTGGGGATCGGTACAGAAAGGGGAAGTCCGTCTGTACATAAAGAATGATAGGTCCTTCACATGCAGGGAGAAGGGATGGAGTGACACCAATCATCCGTGCGGGAAGGACCGAGCGGACCAGAAGGGTTCCGGACACTCAAAAAATTATTCGTGCCGCACAAGAGTGCGGCTACGCACGGCATTTTGGAAAAAGAGTTGCCGTACCTCTCTGTATTGACGTACGCAGAAAAAGACAACTGGATGTATGATGTAGCATTGGCAGTACATCCCGTAAAAGCAGTCGTGGATTCGTACGCGTCTCACAACTTTATATCAGACGAACATGCGCAGAGGCTACACTTGAATATCAGGAATACCGAGAGCATGCACGTTGAACTCGGTGATTCCTCAAAAACAGATGTGCTAGGCGAAGCGCATGCTGTCTCGAATGTGAAGGGATGCTTGACTGAAGAAAGAATTTAGTCATCCCGATGAAAGAAGATCGTTCTGTTCCCACTCTCATATTGGGCAGATTCTAGTTATGACAACACAATGCACAGATTGCTTGGCAGACCAATGTACTGAAAAAGAAGCGCAATAATGATACTGTTGTCACCATAGAGCCTCGGAAGCATTCAAGGATCTCGAAGGGTATCTATTTTAAACAAATTTTCTTGAAGAAGATGTGCATAGAGATCAAAAAGGGAGAATGCGAGTTGTTTGCAATCAAAGTTACGAGAAATGAGGACAGTGTAGCATCCAAGACTAAATGTCACCCTGAGTTTCAGGAAGTCCTAACAGAGGTTTTGGACATTTTTAAGGAAGAGTTACCGCATGAGTTGCCCCCGCCACGTGGGATGGAGTGTTGAAAGTTCAAATGGTGAACTGTGCGCACTTTGTCACAAGAGAGTATAACGCAAATAGCTCATCTGTTTTTCTAACAGGTTATGGGCCCATCTAAACGCTAGGACCCTGGGTTCAATTCCCAGAAGTGACCTGAGCCTGAGAAATTGTACATGTGTACAGCAGTGGTCAAAAGCGGTTACTGTAAGCTTGAGGTCTCGTTCTGTAAGAAAGTACAGGGCGAGGGGCCGTGTTGATAGTTCAAATGGTGAACTGGGCGCCCTGTGTCACAAGAGAGTACAGCGCAAATAGCGCATCTGTTTTACTAACAAAAGACTCTGTACTTGTGGTGGTCGAGAAGCTTTCAAAAAGGGCAGTGTCTATTCCAACAAAAAAACAATGACGTCAGTAGAAGAGGTGCAGCTACTCCTTGATCATGTGTTTTCAAAGCACAGTATGCCAAAGACAATCATTTTGGACAGAGACAAGCTCTTTACGTCAAACTATTTCAAGGAAATCACAAAGACGTTGAATGTAGACTTGAACATGGCCAAAAAAGGACATCCGCAGACGGATGGTCAGGCTAAGAACATGATACGAACACTTTCGGCAATG
This sequence comes from Gracilaria vermiculophylla, assembly GCA_019155205.2. Classification (NCBI taxonomy): domain Eukaryota; phylum Rhodophyta; class Florideophyceae; order Gracilariales; family Gracilariaceae; genus Gracilaria; species Gracilaria vermiculophylla. The sequence goes on along the minus strand of JAHNZQ020000172.1, from coordinate 23,590 downwards.
ATCAAGAGCACTGTACAGAAGAACTCAAAGACCCGGGACTGCATGCTCAGCGAATTGGAGTATCATCATAACGCAGGGCCGAATAGGAGTACAGGGGTTGCTCCATTCCAAGTAGATTTAGGCCCCATACCTGAGTCGGAGCTCACTCGAAAGCTTCACAGGTACGACGCCGTCTGCCCAGCAGCCACGAATTACTTGGAAAGACGGCTGGAATTCTGCAAAATAGCAAAGGACAACAAGACTAAGGCCATCGCACAGCAAACGTTTTACGCCAACAAGAAAAGGAAGCATGTAGAATTCCGAGTGGGTGGCCTGGTTCTACTGCACGTGCAAGACACTAGCGCCTCAAAGCAGTCCGGGATGCCAAAGAAGTGGCAGCCAAAGTTCACGGGACCATTTGCAGTGAAGAACGTGATGGGGCCTGTCACTTACAGGATTGAGCTCCAGCCAAGCATGAAGCAAGCACACAACGCTTTCCATGTTTCTCGACTACGGAAGTTTAATCAAAGCGAGGGTGAGGATAATTTGTTGTCTATCGTTATTGATGCCGACGGAACAGTGGACGAAGAAGTCAATGCAGTCTTAAACATATGCAGGAAGAATCGCCGCGGACAATATTTGGTACGTTTTGAAGGCAATTTGGTAGAGGAAGCTATACGGATGAATACGTATAAGCTTTTGAACTGTAGAGAACTCATCAAAGAGTTTGAAAACATGTCGCGGTCGACAATTTCAAAGAGAGGGTGAATGTAAGAGAAGCATTGCGTCGCACCCATTCGTACCCATATTGTAGTATCGGACAGGTTGTGGCTGTTTGTATTCGATTCAAACAGCCATGCACGGACGTCTCCGTCAGTACAAGAGCCGAATGATAGGAAGCAGTCCACGTCATTCGAAAGGGGCTCGGACTTCTGGGAGGGGCCTCCAGTTTGTAAAGTTAGTTTTGTTTTGCCAAGAGTCTACTCTTACAACCGCCTTGACTCTCAATAACTGCCCCGCCGCTCACTCGCTCTCGTTGACCAATCGCCGGGCTCATGTCTTAAACGCCCTTTCCGACGCCTCCACCGCCACCATCACCAGCACCAACACCCTACAAGAACTGCCTTATACCGCCGTTCCGCGCTTCTCACTCCACCACTCCCACCCTTCGACTCCTGCTCCCCCACCCCTATCCTCCACCTGCATCTCCCCGCCTGTCTCCAGTAGCCCATTGCCCGTCGCTGCCACGTCTCTTCCACCTGCGGAGCACATCGCGATCCACCCCACACCTTGGCTGCCATCCTACTCGCACCATTCCTAGGAATGTGTGGTATCGATATGCTTGTGATCGTTATCAATGATTTGTATCGATATGTTTGTGATCGTTATGAATGATTTGTATCGATATGTTTGTGATGGTTCGGTTGTGGAGGACTCAGTGATGGTTTCTGCTGTTGATACGGCTTTATGACGTAGCACATCGTATCGGAAACTACTGAGATAGACACGCGCTGACTCTGTTCGGTATCGACAGTTGTCTTTTATGGCCTCCGCTTTGGGCTTGGATCACTGCTCTATTCTTGGTATAAGTAGCTACCCTTTTTTTGATCTGTCGTAGTCGAAGGGGTTTTAACATAATAGTTCCCGTGTCGCGAGAGCCTGCTGCTCCGTAAACTTGTCTGTTTCTTCTGCTCCCCCTTACGCTATCTTCTTTATAATTATGGGCCCAAGAGGCTCATCCTCCGATCTGCCTTAACCTTCAATTCTTCATTTATGGGAATCAAAAGTCCCATATTCTCCGTACCTTTCCAGTACCGGACTGCATGCTTCATATATTTCCAATGTGTAAGGAGTGGTGACAAAGCAAACATCGCGAGCATAGAGACTGCTGCACTTATGTCTGGGCGAGTGCGTGTGCTAATGAACAACAAAGTGCCGAGAACTTCCTTAAACGTAACGGTACTCATTGGCGTGGTTTCAGAGTTCGAAGGTATCGTCCGAGGCTCATAAAGGCAGTGATCGAGTGGTAGCGGAGTTGCGTCTGCATTGGCCGAATGCAAAATTTGTCAAGTCAACCAGCTTCTGGATGAGTGGACGTTGATGGAGCACAATTCTGTCTCTCTTTTCTAGTATTGAGACTCCTAAGTACAAATCAGTACAACCACGATCCGTTATTTCATAATGGTCACACAGCATTGCTTTTGTCCATGTTGTACGTTTTTGGGTATCACATATGATTAAGTCATCAACATAAGCCAATACAACGACCAATCGGCGCTGTGAATCGATACGGCTAAACACGCAAGCAGCAGATCGACATCTGTGGAAGCCAATGGAGCATAGGAGAGTTGCGAGATTTTCGTACCACAGACGGGGAGCTTCCCGGGTTCCGTAAAGTGATTTGATAAGTTCCACTACTCTCCCATTTGCTTCTGGGATTCCAGGTATCTTGGGGAGTGTGATCCAGACTGGTGAATCTTCCGGAATTCGAGCATGTAGAAAAGCACCTTTCACATCTATATGCTGACGGTCCCATCCAAGGCTTGTGATTAGTGCCAGAATGATGTGGAACAGTTCGAAAGTAGGGACAGGACCGAATACATCCTTTTTGTAGGAAGAGTACTGGAAGTTTCCACGTGCTACCAAGCGGGCCTTGAGACGGACTAAACGTCCCGCATTATCTCTTTTGAGTTTCAAAATGACTCCCGATGGTATTACGAGTCCATGACCTGGATCGGTGTCCTAATATGTTCCCAGTCTGTGGATAGTGTAAAACTCAGCTTGAAAGGCAGCTAGCCAGTGTTCACGTTCAGAAGATTTAAGAGCCTGACGTAAGGGAGGTTCATCTGAAGTGCTGATAGACTTTGGCATTGCAAGGGAGATGCGGGTGACATTGGGGCCATTACTGGGCTCATCTTCATCACTATACAGACCAGTGTCTGGGTTGAAAGTCGAGTCTTTCTCTGGGTAGTGAGTTAAAGAGGACCAAATCGAGGAGGCCCTATCATCGTCGTCTTCTTGGTTCGATACTGTGTTACTTGAACCAGATTTCAAACTAGAATCAATGTCGATATACGCTTCTAGGGTTCTTGGCTGGATGGAAACTTCAGAGCTGGATGTGTTTGTGTTCCGATCAGATAGGCGAGGCAATCCAGGGAACGCATTCTCCAGAAAACGGACGTGTTTCGTTGTGCATATGCCATTGGCAGTGAGTATCTGATAGATTTCTCCATCAACATGATCAAGATTAATCCCTTCGACAAGTCGGGCGTCAAGCTTTGTGAATTCGAATTCCTGTCATAGTACTATTGCACGACATCCAAAAACTTTCAGGTGTTTGACGCTCTTGGTAAATTGTTGCAAGAGATGTACATGAGGTATTTTCCAGTGCTGCTGTAAATCACACAGTTTTTGCAGATTGTGACATGAGCGAGGGCATGTGGCCAGTAAAGATAGAGAAGATTAGCGGCATTGAGACATGCAGGGATGGATGCAAAAGAGACTCCAATGTTTCTTTCAGCAAGGCCATTCAAAGACGGAGTATATGCCAAAGAACTTTTGATATGAATTCCAGCTTTCTTTAGAACTTTCTGAACTTTGAAGAATTCAGATCCAAAATCAGTATGTAGACTGCGAACAGAGTGTCCTGAAAGACGTTGGAATCACTTAATGAATGTTCCGATTACTGGTGATGCTTCACTTTTAGTCTTCAGAGGTGCATAAAACAGAATCGTGTTTGTTCGTCGATCACAGCAACGAAATATCTGAATGAATCACGTGATTCTGCCCCTGTAACACAGTAGCTCCGAAACCCTGATGATTTGACCCAAGGCACATACTGACAGGTGACCGCCAATTATGGACATGGTGTCAATTAAAACGTAACAGTAAGTAGTTAAGAATTAGAACCTTCTCTAGTATTTAAGGCCGTCGCTGCTCTGCAGCCGGCAAGAGGGGGGATGGGGACCTGGACCTGAGAAGGGAGTAAACACGAATGACTCGACCGACAGAGGAGGACATAGAACCGATCGACACTTTGTTCCACTTGGTAGCATCGCCACGAACCGATCGACGAACGAATGCCGGACAGACCGTCGCAGATACCGAGACCGAGGACACGTTCGGCTGCAAGGATTGCATTACGACCTTCGCAAAGTTCCGGACTGCCTGAGATGCCAATGAACATATCCAGTACCGGAGGATGTCCAGGAAATGGATCAGGGCATATTTATGGGAACAGCTGCCACGATACAAGCAATGCAAGAATAGTTGCAGAGCATGCGTGGGCTGATCGAAGCGCAACAGGCCCAGATTGCACAGCTCACTAGGGAAGTTCCGCCAGCTCGAACTACGATACAAGGAGCCGTTTCAGCTGAGTTTCAGCAGCAAGGTACTGCAATGAACACCCCACCAATCGCTCCGACGAAGATAATCCAAATCAGTTCTTTCACTGGATCCCGCGATGAGCAAAACTCGGCCAAAGTGAGAGCTTTCATCCACAACGGGAAGAAGGTGGGAAAGCTGGGAAAAGTGACAGAGTCCAGCATGCTGGACCTTGCAGACTGCTACCTAAGAGACAGGGCTGCGAGATGGATGATGAACTTAGAAGCAAACGATCGTAAGCCGAAGACCTTGTCAGACTTACAAGAAGCTATTTTTAAGGAATTTGTGCCAGCTGGTGAGAAGGCTAGAGCAAATACAAGGCTCATGAAGCACAGACTGGTGAAGTAAGTAGATTGGTATGTATCGACGTCTCGCGACTTGGTGGAGATCAGTCGTACAACTTCATCGGAAGCATATTTGCTTTTCTTCAATGGATTGACTGATGAGTTCAAGAAAGAATTCGCGAAGTAGTACCCCACTGGAGAGCCTGAGGGCTTGTAGGACGTGTATGAGCATGCAGGAACGCTGAGAATAGCCATGCAGTGGAACAGAAAATCCACGAAACGTGGTACTGACCGCTCTAGCAAGACCAACAAGGATCGTGCACCATCGAAGACAAAGAGAAAACAAGAAGGAGAGTGCGACTAAAACGAAGACAAGGAACCGAGAAAAGAATGCACTGTGTTGGGGACCGGTTGAGGATGGAGAGAAGAGTTTGTATCGCAAGAACACACGCTGCTACGATTGCGGTGGGAAGTACATGCCGTCCCACACGTGTCCTGATGACTCTGGAAATGGAAAGACAACCGACGCTCACGATTCCCCAAACGAGTAATGCCGTCCCTCGAGATGGCGAATGAAGATGACACATCTCCGGAAGTGTCATTGAGGCTGTCATCATTGAATACAGCCACGGACGAGTGTATCATGTTTTATGAATGCTCCGTGAATGGACAGAGAGTAATCGGAGACCTCGGCCTAGGTGCAACTCACTGTTTTATAGATCCAAGTGTGACTAAACAACTTGAACTTACGATAATGCGCCTGGACAATGACGTTGAGCTCGACAACAGATCAGTGACCACAGCGCAGTGGAAGACAATGGCCACACTGACGTTTGGCAACGTCACAAGCATGGAAGAAGTGTATGTTTTACCAATGAAGGGGGACATAAAGTTTGTTATTGGAAGGAAATAGTTGCGGAAACAAAACCCGGTTATTGACTGACGCACAGGTTACGTCCGAATCAAGAAAGCTGATTGTTTAAAGAAGATTCTGCGCCCTCAGAATGCGAGACTAAGCAAGAACGCGATCACATTCAAAAAGATTTCGATCAAGACAATGAAAACGCTCGCGCGGAAATGGAAGGCAGAGCTATTTGCAGTCAGGATTCAGCCCACAAAGAAGAGTACGACTGTGTCCCGTGACTATCCGGGCTTGGTGGCAGAATTCCAGGACGTTTTTCTGGATGAACTACCAGACACGCTGCCACCGGAACGTGGCATTGACTTTGAGATCAATTTGAAGAAGGACTAGGCCCCTTCTGTAAGGCCAGTGATCTGACTTTTTCACGATGAATTATTGGAACTCAAACGACAGTTGCAGATGCTTCTATCTAAAAGGACATATCCGCCCGTCTAGCTCGGCATATGGAGCCCCAGTATTTTTTATGAAGAAGAAGGAGGGGGACCTTCGAATGTTTTGTGACTATAGGGCGTCAAACAAGATAACCATACCAGACTCAAACCGAATACCACTGATTTCTGAAGCGATTGATCACTTTTGTGAAGCAAAGACCTTTTCTAAGATAGGAATGCGCAGCAAGGAATGGAAGCACTGGGAGAATGCGATCCAAGAAGAGTTCAAGACTATCCTTGAAGCAGAAACGTTCGAAAGAGTCACAGAAGCGACATGCAGACCACTTCCTACAGCAATCATTTTGCGATTGAAGCGAGACGAACACAGGAACCCGGAAAGGTTCAAGGCAAGACTTGTGGCTCGTGGAAATCTACAACAGCTTACAAACATTGAGGCCAAACACTGTTACGCACCCGTCATAGGTTTCGAGATATTTCGGGTTTTGTTATGCTTAGCTTCAGTTTTTGGATGGAAGAGACAGCAAGTAGACATTAAGGGTGTTTTCTGTATGCCACACTTCTCGAGGAGTTTAATGTCTAAATTCGTCTCTCAACAATTTCAGTCATCGCTCAAGTCGATGATGGCCTTGCAGTACTAAAGAAGTCCCTTTATGGTCTGCGAGAAGCTCCAAAAATGTGGTACCGAACCTTGAAACGCTTTCTTACAACTCTTGGATTCTCTATGGTATCTGTCTCAGATTGTCTGTTTGTGCGATGTGAGAAAAATGGAATGGTCGTTCTGCTTGCATATATCGACGACATTATTTTGCTCGGAAATGCTGAACTTGATTTAACAAGCCAAAGAGGAAATGAAGAAATCCTTTTCGGAGAAGGACCTTAGGCATGGGACAAATTTTCTCGGGGTTCGTATACAGGAGACAGACACGGAACTAGTTTTGTCTCAAGCAGCGCTGATCGAGAAACTTCTTGCAGAAGCGAACATGGAACACTGCAAACCGGTCAGAACACCTTTGCCAGTTTCTCATTCACGTTAAGATTTGGCTCGTGATTGACACGAAGAGGAGACCAGCGAAATGAAGAATATCCCGTACAGGGAAATCTTAGAAAGGCTACTTTTTCTCTCGACGCGAACAAGGCCAGACATTTCAACTGCTGTTTCGATGTTAGGAAAGTTTCACTCAAATTACTTGCAGGTGATTTTGAAAGCTATGAAGCATCTTCTTCGATACTTAAAAGAATTAATAGACTATGGATTGTCTATTTCAAAGAGCAGTTCTACAACCATTCGTGCATGGTCTGATGCCGATTGGGGAAGAGAAAGAGATGGTAGACTATCAAGAACAGGAGCACTCATTTGTATCGGTGGAATGCCTGTTATTTGGATATCGAAACTTCAACAATCAATTGCGTTGTCTACTTGTGGAGCCAAATTTTACGCCTCATCTGAAAGCGTAAGGAATATGAAGTGGATATTACAGCTCTATGAAGAACTTGGTTTGCATACAAACAATGCTGTAAAGATCTTTCAGAACAATCTCGGGAGAATTAAATGGACTAATGAAGTGAATGGTCCTCGAATTGTGAAACATATTGGCATTCGTTACAACTTTGTCAAGGAAGCTGTTGAGAATGGTCAAATTACGGTTGAATACACACCCTCTGAACTGAATTACGCGGATTCTTTGACGAAGATCTTGCCAGCACCAATCATGGAGAATCACATCCAAGTACTTCGCATCCTACCATCATCTTCGCGAGGGTGACTGTCGGAGAAAGTGGCTCACCGTACTGTGTGAAGACGGTGGAACAGTACCTTCATTTGATTACCTGATTTTACAAAAATATGTGTGGTGGAATTGGAATCACCTAGATAACATTGTTGCACAGTTCTTTAGCTGACATGGCTCAAATTGCATGTGCTCAAAGTGCAGTTGGATGTCAAGGACATCCTGGTGAACCATCTGCTATAGGCTCATATAGTCAAATCCATGAACTAGATCAATGTACCGGTCCTAACACTGAATGGAAGTACTTATGAACTGCTTGGACAAGCTGGAGTGGTAGAACTCTCAGCCAGTCTTGTCGAAGCAATTAAAATTTCATGAAAGTATCGATAGATGTAGTCGGGAATTGATTTTACAGTCTTGCACCGACCTCTTTTAAAATTGTAAAGTTTCCCAAGATTCAATACAGAATGAAATCTTGCGCGCAAGCTCCTGACATACTAGTTGGGTTGAAAATTCGTTATCGCGAAAAAGGCTGGCAATCAAATTGCGTATGTCAACTCGTACTTCATCTTTCACGCATTGTAGATAAACTCGCAACATAGTCGTTACAAGTTGAGAGGAAAAGTCCAAAGGAATACGAGGAAATTTTTCATTCATGATGGCACCAAGAAGTTTGACACAGTTCCCGAGAAACGCGTTAATGCAAGTATACCAACACGACTGCACGGAATCACCTATACTGCTGATCGTCTCCAATCCTCTACAAGCAATTTGAATGGATTCGAGAAGTAGTTACACGCACGAAAGAACTGTTTGCATTATACCGTCCGTCGCGCTGGATCGATTCCGCGTGACACAAATGCATTGACGTCAATGCCCTCGCGAACACGACTCGTGTTTGAAATCGTTGAACAGGAGGGGGCGGGGTTCTCATTTGTATTGGAATAATGCTTTATGGGTACGAGCCCGTGTATCTAGGCTTGAAAATCTGTGGAGAAGCGAGTGAAATGGAGGTAAATAGTGTGTACATGCCTGAATGACGCGTCGATATGATGGCAGCTCGCTGTTGACCGATGGCCAGCGCGCGAAGGCAGCTTATTGGAACTCCGCTGCGCGGCGCTGGTGGTTGTGGAAACGGGGTGCTTGGAGTCGTGCATGCTGGGTGACGGTCGCAACTGACATTGGCAATTGGCGCCATGACGCAAGTGGACGGCGGATGGCACATGGGCATTTTGGCACGCCGCCACGCAGGCGAGGATGAGCGAGAAGGCTGGGCACGAGGTTCGCAGCGGCGGTACGGTGCAAAAGTGGGCGGTCGCAGCTGCACGACGGCGGCCCGTACGGTGCAGAGGTGGCGCCTGTCGCGGCAGCGGAGGCGGTCGCGGCAGCGGATGCAGGGGCGGTGGTCGCGACGCGCAACGGCAGCGGGCGCGCGCAACGGCGGCTCGGAGCGAAAGTGGACGCGCACACGCGCTCAAAAGGGCCCATTCGAACGCGTCGCGCTGAGAGCGGCGGACGCAAAAAACGAGTGATGCGCGACTCCGGAGCGCCCGAGCGCGCACCCAATCAGGCGGCACTATGCGAAGCGCAGACCAAACAACTCGTCTTGCGGGGGCTGCTCACTTTGCGCGCGCCAGCCACCACGCCGCCACACCGCCGCACCGCCGCACCGCCCCTCCGCCGGTTCGCCGCGTCGCCGCACCGCCGCCGCTGCCCAGACGCGTGCCGCGCCGCATCCACCCCTCTGCACAACGTTGCGTGGTGCGCGCTTGTGTTTTCAATGCTGTAGGCCGGCATCACGCGCTTGCAAACAACCAACGCATTATTTACTTGGCCTCAAGCTGAGGGTGCGCACCACCACGCGCTTGAGGAGCGGGCCAGCGCGCTAAGAGTGCGCAAGCGCTCAGTCCTCCTTGCGGTGGCGGCATCTGCGCGAGCTACGGTTCTTGAATATCATCGAGCACTCCAGGTACTTGCATTTGTGCCGTCTCTCAGCATTGAGCGCGATGTTAAGCGCCGGGTGCCCCGACGTGCCCGGCGGAAAACTGAAGTCCTCGTTCAGGAACGAGCGCCAGTGGCGCTCTCTCATGGCGAGATTATTCTTTCTCTGACATTCCATCCGCGCGTGCAGCGTCAGCTGCAGCTGCACCGCGCCGACCGGCACCCACAGCCCCAGCGGCGGAAGCACCAACGGCGGCATTGGCAGCGCGCGCGGTGGCACTGGCAGCGTGTGTGCTGCCGCTACGCGCTGGGGCGACGCCAAGCTCACGAGCACCACCGCCACGCCATGCGCCAGCGGCGAGCCATCCTGTAGCATGGCCAACTGCGCGCGCAGCCATTGATTCACCTGCATCGCGCGCGTCGCCGCCAGCACGGAGATGGGCAGGCGCGCCATGCGCCGCGGCGGCGGCGGCGACCGCGCCGCTACCATTACCATGCACGGCGTCGTGGCACATTGCGCCATGGGCGAGCCCGTGGGCGGGTGCGCCGCGCCCGGGCCCATATCCGAGCCCATGGGAACCACCGTCGGCATGGAGGACAGCACTAGCGGCGGCGCCGGCAGCGCGCGCTGCGGCCCCAGCAGCGTGCGCGCCACCACTACGCGCTGTGGAGGCGCCGGGCTCGTGAGCGTCACCGCCACGCCATGCGCCAGCGGCGAGCCATCCTGTAGCATGGCCAGCTGCGCGCGCAGCCATTGATTCACCTGCATCGCGCGCGCCGCCGCCAGCATCGAGATGGGCACGTGCGCCATGTGCCGCGGCGGCGGCGGCGATCGCGCCGCCGCCGTTACCATGCGCTGCGTCGTGGCACCATGCGCCAGGTACGCGCCCGTGGGCGGGTGCGCCGCGTTCGTGCCCACAGCCGAACCCACGGGCACCATCGTCAGCATAGAGGGGCGGCGGTGCGTAGGCAGCGAGCAAGCCAGGTGGCGCTCGGGATGGTAGTGTTGCAGAAGCATCTAGAATCTTCTAGGAAGCAACTAGAAACTGCTAATATCTAGGACTTCTAGAAAGTCCTATAGAAGAAATTATGTAGAAGTATTTTATGCTTTATGATAGAAACTATTAAAAGTTCTAGAAGACTATAGTAAATTATGAGCACACTATATAAGAAAGAATTGCAGACAGGGTTTGATGAATGATAGAAGTCAAGCCGAGTCATCGATATAAAACAACATTGCGTATACTCAAGTTTTTTCTAAGCTCTGTACTACACCTATTTACAATAGGTTATGGACCCAGACTACGCCTAAGTCAATCTCGTCGCTAGTACACCAGCTTAGAAGTCGGCCGTGAACTTGAAATCCGAACAACATCGTAGAAGTTCGAGGTTGTACGAAAACCATAGAATCGAACAGTACAGAAATCAGAAATTCAAAATCCGTGCTATCAGAATGGGGCAAAACCGTCAAAAACCGTCAAAAACCGTAATCGACCATACAGTACAGTACGCTGTGCCATTTCCGAAAATCGAAACTCGTTAATTCACGTCAACAAGAAACATGGATATAGAAGACAAGAGCACGTTCAAAATAGAGAAACTTAATGGAGATAATTATTTCTCTTGATAACTTCGCATGACAAATTACCTTAAGAAGAAGGGGTATCGGATAGCTGTAGCAGAAGAGGAAAATAATGCTACTGCTAGTGAGAACGCATTAATAGATACTTGTTTATAATTCAATGATAATCAAATAGTCTATGTTGAGTCATGCAAAACCGGTACAGAAGCCTGGAACGCCCTTGCAGAATTGTACGAAAATAAGGGTATGGCGAATAAGATGACCACGGAGGAGGGCTTTACGTCAAAAAGGCTCCACGAAGGAGAATCAGCCAAACAACATATAGAATAATTAGAGCGTCTCAAAACAAAATTGAAACAGCTGGAGGTGGATAAAACAAAAGAAGAATATACTATGAGATTATTGCGTAGCCTACCAAAAAGCTATGAAAGTTTGGTTGTTACATTGGAAAATATAGCTGAGAAGCTAAGCATTGAAGAAATCCACGCTAGAGTTTTGCGTAAAGAGTTCAGACAAAAATCTTCTGAAGAGCAAGAAAAATCTGGAAGTCTCCTACAGGGAAAAGTTAACAAGCAAATATACAAATTTCCCTATATCTGTCACTACTGTGGAAAGAAAGGGGACAAAATTGCGGACTGTAAAAAACGCTAAAAGGATACAAAAATTTCTACACAGCTCAACACGAGTAATAAGTGCTCCGGAAAGCATTTGATGGCTGAAAAAGACCAAAGAAGAATCTATGGAACATGTTATATGGACTCTGGTGCATCCTTCCACATGACCAATAATCAAAAATGGAGGAAACTTTAAAATGAACTGAGCCATTTACCATCAGACTAAGAGATGGAACCCATGTCAAATCAACTGAAAAGGGAAACATGCCTATGGAAATTTCTGTGAATGGGTCTAAAAAGAAACTGCCTGTGCAAGATGTTTTATTTGTCCCGAAAATTGCTACAAACAATTTATCTATTGGGAAAATTGATGAACGTGGACATAGAGTTTATTTTCGACAAGGGTGGTGCACCGTTTCATCCAAATATTCAAATGAAAAACTCCTTTAGGTCAAGAAAGAAAATTCTTTCTACTGCTTTAAGAGCTCCAAGAAGATCGAGGAAAATTATGTAGCATACTCAGCAACTATAACGGAGCAAAAACTTTGGCATGCCAGACTAGGACACGCTGGAAAATCAGTGTTGAGCCAAATCTTATCGAAGAAAACCGCAGATGGTGTTCCAGAAAATTGGAGCAAAAATATATATGTACATGCAAGGGATGTGTACCTGGGAAAATGAGTTCAAAATCATTTCTATCATTAAGAAATTTTCAATCAAAGAGAAAATTAGAACTCATACACACGGATCTTTGTGGACCTATGAGTACAAAATCCAAAGGAGGAAAATTGTACTTCATAACCTTCACTGATGATTGTGCAAGAAAATCATTTGCCTGTTTTCTCCGTACCAAATAAGAAGCATTTGAAAAAACCCGATAATTTCTAGCTATGGTGGAAAATCAAGAAGGAGTTTCTATCAAACTATTTAGAAGTGATAGAGGGGAAGAATAATTTTCTAAGGCATTTGAAAATTATTTCAAACACAAAGGTATCATCCACGAGGGTACTGGAGCACACAAACTACAACAGAATGGTGTGGCGGAAAGAATTAACCGAACACTTTGTGAAAAAGCAAGATGTATGCTTTACTTCTAGGAACATTCTTAGAACGTTTTGGGCTGAAGCTATCCAAACTGCGAATGGGATTTGGAATTGTGCTACGGTTACATTGCAATGCCCCGTTTGCATCAATCTGAATTCCTCAATGTCAGCATGCCAACCTTTATTTGAATTTTTGTATTTCCATTTACTTTTATTCTATTGGTTAGTTTGTATTTCTACGTTGGCTCAGCAATACTGTGCGTCTTTTTGCTGTGCCAGTCTATATAAGCCTGACCTGGCAAACCTGACCTGGCCTCCTCGGTGAGGTAGCCAGCTTTAATCGTATAACCACTTCCCGCCTTCGCTTTGAGGGTCGTACGACACTGCCTACTGCACACTTGGTCAGTGTGGGAACGCGTGGATTTCCTGGATCCAGTCTACTGAGTCTTTCTACACTATCGCTCATCTGTATCCACAAGCTTAGCTCACTGGCACAAGCGACAAGTTCCGAGCCACTGTTTTCCCATCAACCACCAGCCCAGTGGTACGAAACGCAACAGTTATAACTGCTAGCTGCGCGCAGGTGGCTGGTTGCAAGCGTTATGGGCGACCAAGACAATAATGGTGGTATGAAACACTTGTTCGTGCCAATACAAGCTCCACGCATCAAGAGCATCTCTCGCAAAGCAGTCCAAGATTTTTTGGCTGGCCGAGAAACCTACGAAGATGCAGTCGAGTCTCAAGCTGGTGCGCAGGACATGCCTTATCGGTCATGCTTTGCAGCATCGTACCTTTAGTCATTGGTACGCGCTCGTGTGTTCGGTCCAGAATTTACACAAGTTTCTCAATTGACAGACATCGTTATTAAGGAGAAGCTCGAAGAAATTGCTGGTCGAGCTCGAGCAGTGTCGATGGAAGCAGCACTATCTGATGTCAAGCGAAACGTTCGGCTCGATGCCAGTGAGCCGGATGCTCGACTACGCCTGCTTATGCTTTCAGCTTCCTACCTTGAGCTTTGCGAAAAAAGGGGATGGAATTTCGTTGAGACATCTCAGAACGCAGCAATCAAGCACATTATTTTGGTCCTTCAACTTCCGAGACTGAAAACTCGAAGGGAAGACGCATTGGAGCTCGAAAGAGCTGACTTGAAAAACAACTATTTTTGGGTTTATGGGTTTTCTCGCAGATAGGGCTGAAATATTTGAAGACTTTCAGACTCTCCGGGAGTACCGGCAGCTCAACAAGTCCAGTGGACCGACCAGACCCCTTCCCAAAAAGATGACAACTGGCACATATATTGTTGAAAAGAACAGGGATGCTCCTGATAGAAAGACAAACGATTAGCGTGTTCTACCTCCGTGCTTAAATACGGCCTGTTCCGACAAGCATCTAGTCAAGCACTGCTCCAAAACCACAAAGGATAAAGCGAAGAAGATTCTCGAAGAATAACGAGAAAGCAAGAAGAAACATCCGAAAACCTCCCTTCTCAAGACGCCAACCATGGCTGAGCAACATGTGAATTCCGCTGTTAACGTCAACTCAAAAGAGGACGACACAGCCGTTGTACAGGCGTAGATCAGAGGACTCAAGTTCGCCTGTCGCATCAATTCGGGAGCAGATCGAAACGCCATCTCTGAGACAATTGCAGGCTTTTTTGGGGACCACGGGCATTTTATTCCTACCAGGCACCTTTCGAATCCAGAACTGCTCAAGGTCGTTGATGGGCATACCGTGCAAGCAATGGGCACTGCTCAAATGAACCCGCTTATTCAAACAATGGCCGGGCCGTGTCGACTTCGCAATGTCACGGTCAAAATTCTGGCGGATAAAGATAGATACGTTCGCCCAGGCAATGCCTGCCCTGGTGAGATTATACGCGGTAACCCCTTTCTTGTCGCTTCAAAACTCAATGTGAAAGATTTTATCGCAGACCACGTGGAGAAGCTGGCATCTATCGACTACGGCGAGCTTCTAGATGAGAAAGACACCGCCAAAGTTGGGAAATTGGGTTTAAGGCTCTTGGCTAATGAAGTTGAGAATGACGAACGGAAGCTCGATCCATCACGCCTCTGCTCCATGATTTCGAATGACTCCTTCCCATTAAAAAATGGCGATGAAATTGACTACAAAGTCGTCGACATTGGAGCCTAAGACGAGGGTGAACTTCAAGAAGCAATTGAAGCTATGCTAGCTCGCGGCTTGAAATTCTTAGAAGACGAATTCAGGATAGCAATCAGGAACAAAGTAGCCGAGTTCAAGGATGTTTTATTGGAGGTCAGAAGGGCAAGAAAAGGTTGGAGGGATATTAAGAATGTTCGCCAGCTCTGGCTTGGATTTACTGGGAGGTGCCTCGACCACGACTTATATAGTGGCTCAGTCGCACCGACTAGGTTGCAATCAGAAACTCCACTAAAAGGCGAGACACTCAATACTACCAATCATATTGTAACATGACATAAATGTACTAGCCACAATTCAATAATGCTTACAACAGCAAGGCACAACAAGGCATGACAGTTCCATACACCCACGAGACCATGACAATGCACAAATTCACTCAACCACCTTACACTCTCTGTATTCTGCCACCACTCGTTTCCATACAGCAATGTGTGTGTATAGTTACCATGACGAGGCACATTACACCAGACCATATCTGGTGTACATTAAGCTGAGTATGCAATGTGTACACCTGGAAACCATATGGTAGTCAACAACAACCCGAATAGCACAGTTGCACACGTGTACCACACAAAGTCAACATTCAACACAGCCAATGGTCCCCGGAACATTTAGTTGTCAGTGACAGCACAGTCACTTTATCCAACATGTTTTTCTCGTGAAACTAGGAAAAGACCCTCCTGTTGATGTTGACCCGATGAAAATCGAGTTTGAAGGAAGTGGTCGACCTATTAAGGTGGGCCAACGCACTTATTCCCCTGAACAACTTTCATTTCTCAAGAAGAAAGTCCAGGAGCTCATTGACGCTGGCTATAGCACTCGTAACAATGCGTCATAATGGGCTTGTGCACCACTTATAGTACCAAATCTTAGAAAGGAAGGTTTCCGTTGTACCGTAGACCTCCGACCTGTCAATTCCCAGACCAAGAAAAATATGTGGCCAATGCCTCACGCGGATCCGATGCTTGTCAAGCTGACAGGCTCCAAGTGATGGTTCAATCTGGATTTTCTACATGGTTATTGGCAATTTCCTTTGGCTGAAAGTTCTGGCGAATGTCAATCATTTCACACCCCTTTCGGCGTCTACACTTCAAACCGAATTCTTTACGGTGCTACCAATGCTGTCGCTTACTTCCAATCTTCTATGGAAGCACTCTTTGGACATATGGATCTACTTATTTATCTTGACGATCTCCTCGGATATACTAGAGAGTCCTCCCCTCTTTTGGAAAAACTGCGCTCTGCTCTCGAAGTATGCCAGACCCGAGGATTGAAACTCAATCCAACAAAATGCCAACTTGCCACCGATAAAGTGCAATTCTGTGGACGGATTATAAGCAAACACGGCATCACGTTTCACCCACGTCAGTATGAGGCTCTCACGAGTATGACGGCCCAGACTACTGTTGGTGCTCACATGGAGCTCGTGTATGTTGCTAATTGGATGAGAACAGCAATTCCCAAATTCTCGCAACTCATTTTTGCACTTCATGACTTACTTGAAGTCAATTACGCGAAGTGCAATACACGCAACGTCAATCGCTCTCTCTCAGCTTGGGGGGACGAACACCAAGGTGCATTTCAAAGCCTCATAACCGCGATTAAGGAGCAAGCAACTCTGGCAACTGTTGATTCTGAGCAACAGCTGTGTCTTTTCACTGACGCATCTGAGCGTTTTTGGTCGGGAGTCCTCACTCAAGTGACTCAGCGAGAATTTAATTCCGGCAAGCCATCATAAGATTGGGAACACAATCCTATAGGATTCGTGTCTGGATCATTCAAAGGCTTATCATCTCGATGGACTATGCCCGAAAAAGAATCGTACGCTATTGTTGCCTCGACTATTCGCTTATCGCACAATCTGGTTGCATGCGGTGAATATTCTCTGTTTACTGACCACAGGAATCTCTTGTACATTTTCTCCCCAAGTCGATTCAATGCAAACGTTGCCAGGCATGTTGTCAACAAAGTCCAACGCTGGGCGCTCCGATTGGCTGAGTTTAATTTCTCAGTCGAGCATATCCCCGAAGAAAGCAACTTATGGGCAGATATTCTAACCCGTTTGGCTGCTCCTGATTTTGACAAATCTCTTGCATGTCGAATTAGTGCAATCAAAGTTCCACTTCGACCAGAGGACAAACCAGAGCTTCCATCGCTTGAAGTCATCTGAAAGTCCCAAGAAAAATATCCTCATCCTGAAGGTTAGCGTTATACTCGATCTTCTGATGACCCATATTTATGGAAAAACGCCGATGGGAAAATATACATTCCAAAGGATGGTCAGGATTTGGAGCTTCGTATCGCAGTTTCCGCTCATTGTGGGCTTGGCGGACATCGAGGCTACACAACGACTTGTAAGGTAATTAAGGAGAAAATGGAGTGGGATGAAATGGAGGAAGACATTAAGGCGTTCGTGCAAGGTTGTATAGTATGCTTGCTATCCTCGAGTGGGGAAAAAGTGCATCGCCCACTTGGATCTCAGATTCACGCCGATCGAGTTGGAGAGCTGTTACACTTCGACTACCTTTATGTCGGCGAGTCATCCGATAACAAGGAGTATCTTCCAATACTCAAAGATGATTTCTCCGGCAATTGCTTCTTGCGGGCTTGTGAAAAAGCTGATGGTGAAACTACGGCTGAAGTCCTTATGGAATACTTCACAACTTTCTCCCCAGTACTCTCGTAGTTCTCCGACCAAGAAACGAACTTCAAAAACGAGATCATAGAGATCCTTGCCAAGTCATTGGGAGCTAAACACAGCTTCTCAACGCCTTATGTTCCTTGGTCAAATGGAACAGTTGAGGCGGTTTGCAAACAAACCCTCCGTGTAATGCGTGCTTTTAGCGCCGAATTCAAGATTCCCGAATCTGAGTGGCCGACTACCGTTACAGCGATTCAGAGCATAATCAATAACACTCCTTCTCGACGTCTTGGAGGCCGCGCCCCTATAACTGTCCATACTGGCCAAGCATCCGGGAATCCGCTACATCTGGCTCTCTCTTCAATCAACTACCGTCAATCTTCTTCTGTTGACTATTCCCAAGTCCTGCAGCGCCTGCGGATCGATGAGCTACAGAACGTCATTGATGTTATTCACAAGGAAGTCAATAAAAGTTTGACTGCAACCCTACAAGCGGCCGTTCAACGTCACAACGCGCGTACTGATGTCTACTCCTGCAACCCAGTTGTTGGAGACTATGTCGTAGTGGCCCGCACCAAAGGACCGAGAACTAAGATGTCCGCGAACTGGGTCGGCCCCAAGAGAATTACAGAAATCTTATCCGACTTCATCGTTCGTGTTGAGCACCTTCTGACTCAAGAAACCGAACATCTACATATATCACGCATGAAGCCCTACGCAGATTCTCTGGTTGGAGCTTAAGTGCAAATGAAAGAGATCGCTGAGTTTTCTGACCGTATCTGGTATTCGGTTGACAAGGTGAAAGACCTACACGAGTTGGATGGAGCTTTTGAGGTTCTAGTCTCCTGGAAAGAACTTTATACAGCCGGTGATTCATGGGAGCCTCTGTCGACTATGTTCGAGGATGTCCCTTCAAAAGTAAGAGCTTATTTCAAACGCCACAGTCTGACCGAGATGATGAAGCGCGCCAAGGCGTTCCTCAACATGTGAAACTAAGCAATGGGGAACTGTGCTACGGTGGCATTGAAATGCCCCGTTTGCATCAATTTGAATTCCTCAATGTCAGCATGCCGAACTTTATTTGAATTTCTGTACTTCCATTTACTTTTATTCTATTGGTTAGTTTGTATTTCTACGTTGGCTCAGCAATACTATGCGTCTTTTTGCTGTGCCAGTCCATATAAACCTGAAATGGCAAACCTGACCTGGCCTCCTCGGTGAGGTAGCCAGCTACAATAGTATAACCACTTCCCGCCTTCGCACCGAGAATCGTACGACACTGCCTACTGCACACTTGGTCAGTGTGAGAACGCGTGGATATCCTGGATCCAGTCTACTGAGTCTTTCTACACTATCGCTCATCTGTATCCACAAGCTTAGCTCACTGGCACAAGCGACAAGTTCCGAGCCACTGTCTTCCCATCAACCACCGGCCTAGTGGTACGACACGCAACAGGAATTTTGTTCCTACAAAATTCTAGGCAGTTGCAGTCCTCATGAAAAATGGTTCGGAAAGAAACCAAATATTTCTCATCTCAAAGTATTTGGGTGCAAGGCATATGTTTTTATTCCAAATAATCATAGAAAGAAATAGGATGCCAGGTCAAGGCTGTGTATATTTTTGGGATAAGAAGGTAGACATTATCGCTTCATGGACGTTACAACCAGAAGATTGGTTGTAAGTGGAACGGCAAATTTTCTAGATGCCCCAAAAATAATCTCAGTGGAAAAAGAAATTTATTTTGAACCAGAAAACTCAAAAGAAAAAGAAGTAATGCCGAACACTGAAAAGGAAAATGATTTGGAAAATTCTGAGGCTTACAACCCACCTCCAGAAAATGAGCAAGCACCAGAAAGTACCCCATGGAGAAGTCGGAGAACTGGAAGACAGCCAACATGGCTCACATATGAGCATGCTGATGAAAATGAGGATACTGCTGCCGGTGCAGTAATGATGCTTGCAGACGAAACAGAACCAAATAATGTACAGTTGGCCCTGTCAGGGGTTCAAAAACATTATTGGGCTTCTGCAATGGAAAAAGAAATTAATTATTTATACGAAACTAATACTTGGAAACTGGTCCCTCAAAAATCAGACATGCATATTTTGCAACCGAAATGGGTTTTCAAGATAAAACCCGAAACCAAGAATCAAGAGAAAATATTAAAGGCAAGACTGGTGTGCAAATGGTATCAGCGAAAATACGGAACATAATATGACGAGAAGGAGTTGTTAAGCAAGTCTGGCGGGGCCCCACGCCACAAAATCATGTCAGCTTCACAACCGTAGATTCACAGGTGTAGCCGGGATGAGTTGAGAGCACGTGAACAGATGCATCTTCCATGCTCGCGAAGAAGGTGAAACACCGCCCACATTGATACCGGCATAATTCGTTATGGGCTGACTTCATGTGCGTTTTTAGCGCTCCTCTTGCTGCTAATGCTTT
>JAHNZQ020000001.1:426961-497724 GCA_019155205.2 Gracilaria vermiculophylla | reverse complement strand
TTTTTCAAGAAATTCAAGAAATTCAATGCGTTTTTTAAATTCAATGCGTTTTTTTCAAGAAATTCAATGCGTTTTTTAAATTCAATGCGTTTTTTTCAAGAAATTCAAGAAATTCAATGCGTTTTTGATATTTTGATATTTTAAATTCAAGAAATTCAATGCGTTTTTGATATTTTGATATTTTGATATTTTAAATTCAAGAAATTCAAGAAATTCAATGCGTTTTTTAAATTCAATGCGTTTTTTTCAAGAAATTCAATGCGTTTTTGATATTTTGATATTTTAAATTCAAGAAATTCAAGAAATTCAATGCGTTTTTTAAATTCAATGCGTTTTTTTCAAGAAATTCAAGAAATTCAATGCGTTTTTGATATTTTGATATTTTAAATTCAAGAAATTCAATGCGTTTTTTTCAAGAAATTCAAGAAATTCAAGATATTAAAAACTTAATAATTTGTGGGAACAAGATTTTTTGAATCTCTAGAATGAACACACCACATATTTCTCGATTAATTCATGAAGTGGTGAAAAAATAAAATTAAAAAATGACAAATAAAACAGATTTTGACTTAAATAAATTTTTTTATAACATATCTTTAAAAAAACAGCCAATTAAAAAGCTAAAAGGTAAAATTTACTCATTGAATGACATAAAAAAACAAAACTACAAAAACTTAAATTGATTTATTAGTGGAAATAAGTTCGTATCAAATACTATAATAGCTTATATCATTTATGTTTCTTTTACTAGAAAAAATACTTGGTTACGCGTAACTGATATTTTAGGAGTTTCAAAATTTTCTCATTCTGCGGGTACTGTATTTTTTAACAAAAACAGAAAAAAGGTAAGAATTCCGGTTCTTAAATCAATCATGTACTTTTTATTGAAAAAAGTAAAGTTCTTACTTCATAAACCTATAACATTGCACCTGAAAAATGTCAAATCCAGAAGATTTTGAATTTTAAAAAAGTTTAGAACAAAATTATCAATATTAGCGATTAAAAATTTGAATTCTTACGCTTATAATGGATGTCGAAAAAAAAAAGTTCGACGAAGAAAATTTAAAAATTAACTCTTGTAAAATGTTATATAAGGGTGCGGTAATTGGTTAACCGATTAGGCTCATGATCTAAATATACAAGTTCGAATCTTGTCTCTTATAAAAATGTTAAATTATTCAACAAATTATAGAGATAGCAATATCGTCAAAACTTTTTGCTGGTACAATCCAGTATCTAATTTACTTGAGAGAATTTTACATTAAGGTTACTGAAAAGGAAATCTCTCAAGATTTTCGAACAAATTACGAAATATAACGCAGCTGGTAGCGTGTTTGCTTTGGGAGCAGAAAGTCATGTGTTCAAATCGCATTATTTCGAAATTTTTTTGAGGAGCATTAGTTTCAAACAAATTTTATTTCTAATTTTAATTTTTTTCCTTTTTTTCGGCAATATTTTCAGCTTAAAAAAAAGATTGAAAAACGTTTTCAAATATCTTAATAACTCTATTTTTAATAAATATAAAAAAAAATAAAACTTTTAAATAGACTCTCATATGTTAAAATATTTCCTAGAAATTAAAAATCGACTTATTTTGTTATTCATAAGTGGACTTTCAACTTTTTTAATCACTTATTTTTATAAAGAAACTATTTTATTCATCATTGTAGAGCCAAATATATATATAGATTTTATAAAATCTTTACAAACTTTCTATTTTATTTTTACAGATGTTACTGAAGTATTTTCAGTATATTTAAAATTAACCACATTTTTCAGTTTTCAAGTTTTTTACATGTTTTTAATGTACCATTTTTTCTTTTATTTTAGCCCTGCATTTTTCTATTTTGAATATTTATACTTTAAGTATATCGTAAAACTCATTTTTTTTGCATGAACGTTTTTTGGAATATTAAATACTTATTTTTTAATACCACTTACATGAAATTTTTTCTTAAGTTTCCAAAGTTTGACATTAGCTCACTCTTTTATGTTACATTTCGAAATAAAACTAAAAGAATATTTATTATTTTACATATCATTTTATTATATTTGTGAGCTCTATTTTCAACTTTTTTTATTTTATTTGGTCATTTTAGATTATACGAAATTCAATTTAAAAATGATAAAAAAATTTCGTAAAATTTATTATTATTGTTTTATTCTTCTTTCCACAGTAATAACTCCTCCGGACTTTTTCAGTCAAGTGTTCACTAGTTTGGCTTTTATCTCAATATATGAATTTTTGATTTTATTTTCTTTGTTTAAAAACAAATTAAAAATATTTTAATTAAAGTCAAAGACTAACCTTACGTTTATAGCTAAATTGGATAGAGCGTTGGATTTCGGTCCCGAAGGTTATAGGTTCGATTCCTATTAAACGTAATTTAATTTTAAGCATTAATATAAATTTTATTTTTATTATTTTGAAAAAAACTCAAAAAAATTGTTATTTATAAATAACAAATATTTTAATAAATAAAATATGGCGCAATTTGATTCTTTAATAATATTTCCTTTGGTATTTTCTTTATTGTTAATTTTAATCTTATATTATAATGTAGCAATAAAAATAATTATCCCTGATTTTTTTGGAGTTAAGAAATTTCGAGAAAAAAAACTAGACTCACCTTCTTTTTATACTCATCTTAACGATAATATTGATGTAAATTTAGTAAACTCTTACAAAACTATTTTTTATCAAAAGTTAAAATAGTTCTATATGTTGTATTTCGTTAGTCTTGTATTTTTCAACTAGTTAGAAAATTATTCAGTCATGTATTCATAAAATTTTCAAAATTCGTTTGATGATAAAGGGGATATAACTAAATTGGTAGAGTGTATGCTTTGCACGCATAAAGTATTGGTTCAATTCCGATTATCTCCAAGAATAATTTTGAAATTATTTAAATAACAAAGCTAAGGTATTGTATTTTCTCAATTATTTAATCGTAACCAATTGTTGTATTTGTGTTTTATAATTCAAATAAAAAAATTGTAGCGTTGTTTTGTTGTCCATTTAAGCAAAGCAGGCCAGAATTTGACAGAAAAGCTCATATCAGATGAAAAGATTTAAGAATTCGAAAATATGTATATTTCCGATACGCTCAAATAAATCTGTGTAGCAATAAAGCTTCTATCAAAATAATTTCAAATTAAAGTTCGTTTGGTGGAATTGGTAGACACGTCAGACTTAAAATCTGATTCTAATTAAAGAATATCGGTTCAATTCCGGTAACGAATATTAATATCGTATATCATTTTTTCAAGTGTCATTTTTCGTGTAATAAAGTATAAATATATTAGTAAAACTATATTTGGTAAGAATAGTTCATCAAACTATTATAATGAATGTAAAACTTTTTTATCATCTTAAAGACTCCAACTTGGAAGTATTTGCCATATATACTGTCGATTATTAAAAAGATAATATCATCTAATTTTGCTTTTTTATAAATGATTCATAAAAGTATCATTATAGTATGAAATGACAGACATTTGCGATTTATATTCACGTTAGTATCTAACCGTTTTGTATTGATTAATTCAGATAGAAATTTACCAAAATGATGGAATTGGTAGACATGCTAGGTTTAGGTTCTATTAAGAGTGAGAGAAAATACAATTTTTATTTGTATGTCGAAAATAAGTAAGATAAATTATTCACAATTTATCCAAATTTCCTAAGATAATGAAAAAAAAACCTAAATTATTTTAATTTTTATTTGTTCTTTTAAAAATAATTGAATTAATTAGTATTAAAGTAATTTTACTAGAAGAATGAAACAATATCGTACTAAAATTCAAATTTATTAGTCATTAAAAATGTTTTTTTAAATATATAAAATAAGGCTTATCATCAGTAAATTAATTCGATAGATGTTATTTTTATCCACGCTAAGAAACAAAATCTTTAGAGAAAAGAATATGTTGATTTTTTTATTTTTAACAATTCCCAAATTACAACTATTTAATGTGACCTAAATTATTTTAGGTGGAGCTTAATGATAGGATACTATCACGTTGAGTTTTAGAGTTCAATAATTTATTATTGAAACAAATGTTCATAATAGAATAGGGGTTCAAGTCCCCTTTTTGGTACAAAATTTTTGAAATGTCTACTTATAATCAACTTTGTAAGAATAAACGTATTAAAAAAACGAAATGAAATAAAACACCTGCTTTACAGAAATGTCCTCAAAAAAAAGGAATCTGTATAAAACTTGTTTTAAAAACTCCCAAAAAACCAAATTCAGCCCTACGAAAATTAGTAAAATTACGTTTAACAAATGCAAAAAGAGTTTATGCATATATCCCAGGAGAAGGTCATAATCTTCAAGCTTATTCTACTGTACTTATGAGAGGAGGAAGAGTCAAAGATTTACCCGGATTAAAATATCATTTAATAAGAGGAAAATTTGATCTTGTTGGGCTAAAAAATAGAAAAACATCACGATCCAAATATGGAACAAAACATTTTAAGAAATATTTATAGTAAATGATATACGAAGAAATTTATGTAAAAAATAAAATAACTAACCATTTAACTTCAAATGGAAAAAAAAACACAAGTGAAAAATTACTATTGAAAACCATAAAAGAACTACAAAAAACCTCATTTAAACAATCGAAAAAACTAGTAAATTTAGCTATTATTCTTTCCATACCAGTTTTTAAAGTGCATAAAATGATTAAAAAAACTAAAAAAAAAAAAGTCCTAGAAATTCCAGTTATCATTAGCAGTAAAAAAGCTCGAATTTCTTTATCTATAAAATTTATTTTAACGGCTTTAAAAGAAAAAAAGTTGAAATATTTTTATATGAAATTCTATCAAGAGATTATTTTAAATATTAAAAATGAAAGTTTAGCAATTTTAAATAAAAACAAAGTTCAAAAGAATGCGCTATTGAAAAAACATTTCTTTTATTATTATCGATGATAATAATTTGTGCATTTTTTTTAGATCAAAAAATCTAAACAGAATCCATTTTTGTTAAATAAATTATGATACAACAACAAACTTTTCTAAAGGTTTTCGATAACTCCGGTGCGAAATGAGTTAAATGTATCAAAGTTTTAGGAGGTTTTAAAAAAAAAACCGCAACTACAGGTGATATCATTATTATATCAATTCAACAATTGAGAAATAAATCGAAAAAAACTTCCAAAGTCAAAAAAAAAGAAATTTATAAAGCATTAATTATTAAAACAAAAATGAAACTTTCAAAAAAAAATGGATATAATAAAAATTTCAAAGAAAATGGAGTAGTATTATTAAATAAACAAGGCAATCCTATAGGTACAAGAATTTTAGGCGCTATTTCTAAAGAATTAAGAAAAAAAAAACTACAAAAATTTACTAGTATTTCAGGAGGATTAATTTAAATGCATTTCTTAAAAAATTTTTATCATAAAATATTAAAGTATGATTTAATAAACAAATTTGTTTATGATAATACAAACAATTTACCTAAATTAAAAAAAATTATCTTAAATTTTGGGTTTAATAAAAATGATATAAAACAATTTACGGCAGGCTTACTGGCTTTTGAATTGATATCTAATCAAAAAGGTATTTTAACTACTACAAAAAAACCAAATATTTTATTAAAAATACGAAAAGGTAATCCTATTGGTTGTAAAGTAACCTTACAAAATCGAAATTTATTCAATTTTTTTGAAAAAATGATTCTAAAAATTTTTCCAAGGTTAAAAACTTTTCAAGAGTTTAAGTTGACCCGAAAACTCAGAATTAAAACATTTTCTTACGAAATTCACGAAACTTTTAGTTTCTTTGAGTTAGAAAACCATTATCATTATTTTTCTAATTTACCTAAATTAGATATCACATTAGTTACAACTGCGGAAAGTAAAAAAGAACTAATATTCATTTTAAATTCTTTTCAATTTCCACTTAAAAAAAATAAAAAATAAATTCAATGATCCACATTATTTTTTGGATAAATGGTCGAGTGGCTTAAGGCGTTAGTTTTGAAAACTATTGTATTAAAAAATACCGTGGGTTCGAATCCTACTTTATCCTCAAAAAACCGGCTAAATAACATAATTTGGTAATGTATTAGATTGCAAATCTACTAATACTGGTTCAAATCCAGTTTTAGCTTAAAAAATTAAAATGCTTTTTATATTTATAACAATTTTAAAAATTCTCAGTATTGTTGTTCCACTTTTAATCTCCGTAGCTTATTTTACTATCGCAGAAAGAAAGATAATGGGTGCTATACAAAGAAGAAGAGGTCCTAATGTCATAGGTTTTATGGGATTATTACAACCTCTTGCAGACGGTTTAAAATTATTTTCTAAAGAAATGATATTACCTACTAATGCAAATATCAATATATTTTTATTTGCACCTTCCTTATCGTTTATCTTAAGTCTAATAGGCTGAGCAGTAATACCTTTTTCAGAAGGAGTTGTTATATGTGACTTAAATTTAGGAATATTATATTTATTGACTATTTCTTCATTAAATGTTTATGGAATTTTGTTTGCAGGATGATCTAGTAATTCAAAATATGCTTATTTAGGTGCATTAAGATCAGCTGCGCAAATGATTTCTTATGAAATATCTATAGGGTTCGCTGTTCTTAATGTTATCATTTGTGCAGGATCATTTAACTTAAGTGTCATAGTTATGGCTCAACAAAAAGTTTGATTTTTGTTACCATTGCTACCTATCTTTTTAATTTTTTACATTTCAATGCTTGCAGAAACTAATCGTCATCCATTTGATTTACCTGAAGCCGAAGCAGAATTAGTTTCAGGTTATAATGTAGAATATTCAGCCATGACATTTGCGTTATTTTTTTTAGCTGAGTACGCAAACATGATTTTAATGAGTACGTTTTCGGCTATTTTATTCTTAGGAGGTTGACTACCCGTTTTTGATTATTTTTTGTTTAATTTTTTATCTGGCACTCTGTGATTAAGTTCAAAAATCATACTGGGAGTAATTTTTTTCATCGTTACGAGAGCAACGTTACCCAGATATAGATATGATCAGTTAATGAGTTTAGGATGGAAATGTTTCCTACCTTTAACGCTAGGTTATTTTATTTTTACAATAGGAATTCTTATTGGTTTTAACATATTAGCAAACTAAAAAATTTGAAATATTAAAAAGAAAATAGCTCAGTTGGTAGAGCATTGGTTTTCAAAACCAAAAGCCAAGAGTTCAAATCTCTTTTTTCTTGCATCATTATTTAAAGTCTGTTTTTTTTAAGAACAATTCGCATTGATCATATTTTAAACTAAGGCTTATAGTTCAGTGGGAGAACATACCGCTCATAACGGTCAAGTCGTAGGTTCAATTCCTACTAAGCCTAAAATAATTTAATTAGTGATTAAATTGATATAAAATTATGCAACTTGACTTTAAAAGTTATAAAACTATTAAAACTAAAAATTATATAAAAAAAGAAAACATATACTTTTTTTTTAACGGCGTTAGTAAAAGCTCCAATAATTGAATTAGCATTGAACAAAGTTTAAAAACTGCAAATTTTGATTATTATAAAATTTTTAATCAAATGTCAAGAAAAATATTAAATAAATCCTGTTATAAAAATATAAAGTGAATAATAAATAGTCTTACATTTTTGATTAAACCCAAAAATAATCAATTATCGAAACAAGTTTTAATTACTAACTTTGAATCTATATTATTTAATTTATTGGCCATAAAAATAAATAATAAAGTCTATCAAACGATGCAATTAAAAAAAAATTACTCTTTAGAATACCAAAATAATAAAAAGTTAATATTTCGATTTACGATTACAAATTTAAGAAAACTCAAATTGAAATATTAATGTTAAAATATATATTTTTTTAAAAATTCAGAGTATGAAATCTAACAATAACCTTTCACGAATATTACCACAAAAAAATGTGTTTGAAATAAATACGTGACACTCAAAAAAAAAATCTTTATTAAAAAATAAAATAAAAGGATTTAAAAATTCGGCAGGCCGAAATAATTCAGGAAAAATTACTGTTAGACATAAAGGAGCGGGTAGTAAACAAAAATATAGAAAAATAAACTTTTGCAGAAAAAAAGTTTCTGTAGGGATTACATCGAGCATTGAATATGATCCTAATAGAAATTCAAACATTGCTTCAGTATACGGCTTTTTAAATAAGGCTTTTTTCTACATATTAGCACCAAAAAATTTAGAAATCGGTGATATATTAAAATCCAGCAATACTGTAGAATTAAAATTAGGGTATTCATTACCAATAATGCAAATACCTGTAGGAAGTTATATTCATAATATATCATCTAAACTATCCAAACCAGCGCAAATATCACGTTCGGCGGGTACTTTTTCGAGACTTAAAGAAAAAACATTAAATTATGGTGTGATTAAATTAAGTTCAGGAAAACGTAAAATAATTTCTTCAAAATGTTATGCCACATTAGGTATAGTTTCAAATGAATTATTCTTTTTATCACAATTAAAAAAAGCAGGTCAAGCTAGATGGTTAAATAAACGACCTACTGTTCGAGGAGTTGCTATGAATCCAGTCGACCATCCACATGGAGGTGGAGAAGGAAAAAAATCTGGAAAAAATAAAACTCCTTGAGGAAAACCTAATTCTAGAAAATCAAAAAAATAACAAATAATGAGTCGATCTTTATGAAAAGGCCCTTTCGTAGAGCCACAGTCTTTGAATAATAAACAAAAAATCTGGTGCATTTCCAGAAATTCAGAAATAATTCCTAAATTTTTAGGCTCAACTTTTAAAGTGTACAACGGTAAAAAACATATTGATCTAACTGTTACAGAAAATATGATAGGACATAAGTTTGGTGAATTTTCTTTTACACGCGCAAATTTTATTTTTAAAAAAAAAATTAGAAAAAAATAAATGGGACAAAAAATCAATCCAAATCTTCTGCAATTAACTAAAAATAACAAATGAAAATCTAAGTATTTTGAAAAAATTCCTATAGAATTCTCGATATATTCACAAAAAGATAAAGAAATTCGAAATTTTATTGTTAGATTTTTTAAAATCCATCAAATAGTTTTGCATAATTGTCGACTATATTATTTTAATCAATCATTGCATATTTTCATTTCTTATCAACCAAATTTAAGTTTTTTCTTTCATGGAATAAAAAGAAACATGTGAAACCGTTTTGGGATAGAGTGCCTTGACGTAAAAAAAAAAATTCTTTTTAAAAAATTATTTGAAAGCTTGACAAATTTTACTAAAAAGAAGATTAATTTTTTCTTAATTTTAAAAGGATTAAAGCTTAATACAAAAAAAATAATTATTAATAGAAAAAGTAAAATAGTCATTAAAAAAAATATAGCTTCTTTGAGAAAATATCAAACAAGTAAATTTTTTAAACAAGGAATAAATGTCTTGTTAAATTGTGCTACAAATAAAGAGTCATCCAAATTATTAGCGAAATTTATTGCGACACAATTAAAAAATTTAAAACGTCATAACTTTTTTCTAAGATTTATCCAAAATACATTAGAATCATTCAAAAATAATAAATTTTCTAAATTTAAAGGCATCAAAATAGAAATTAAAGGAAGATTAAATCGCCGACCACGAGCTCGAAACAAAATAATTAAAATATCGAACAGTGTATCTGTACTGACCATAAAGTCTATAATAGACTATTCAGAAGAAACTGCGTTTACCTTAAATGGTACTATTGGAATTAAAGTATGAATACACGAGTTTTAAAAAATCATGTTTAATGGGCCAAAATATATTAAATTTAAAAAAATTAAAAAAGGTAAACTTAAAAAACTAGAATTTAAAACAAATAAATTAAAATTTGGAACTTATGGTTTAAAAGCTGAGGAATCAGGAATAATTCATTCACGTCAAATTGAAGCTGCAAGACAAGCTATAGCTAGAAAAATAAAACGAAAAGGAAAAATTTGAATCCGTATCTTTCCTCATTTATCTATTACATCTAAGCCAATAGCTATTAGAATGGGTAAAGGTAAAGGACAAGTGTCTCATTGAGGCGCAAGAGTAGTTAAAGGAAGTATTCTTTTTGAAATTTGTGGAGTGAACCCGAATGTTATTTTCTCTTCTTTAAAAACTGGAGGAGCAAAATTACCTATAAAAACCAAAATTTTTTATTAAAAAGAAAAAAGACAATTTTATTTAAACAATGTTTGACACTCTGATATAATAATAAAAATCGGCTGCTTTGTGTGTTTCCGCTACAAAAATATTTTTATAATTTTTTATACAAATATGTTATTACAGGCAGCCAAATATATAGGAGCAGGTTTAGCAACAATTGGATTAGCAGGAGCAGGAGTTGGAATAGGTACTGGTGCGTGAAAAGAACACTTATTTTTAATTAATATGTCGATAAAATCCAAAATATCATAAATCAAAATTACTTGGAACAGCTTTATGGTCTTCAATAATGAGAGTGATAATGATAAATAAAATTTTTAGAGGAAAAGTTTGTCATTTTATAATAAATAATTAAGCAAAGTATATTTTACAGTAAATAGAAACGTTTTTCGTACAAAATGTTTATTTATACAAATAAGTGCCAAATATAATATTAAATCCAAATTTATATCATATTTCATTAAAAGATTTCGTGTTACTTTTACATAGGTCTAATCTTAAGAGAAAACAAAAAAAGAATTTGTATTAAAAATGTGATTCCAAATTATAAAATTAGTTTTAGCTCATTTTACTAAAAATTATCTGTGAACAAAAACTTTAAAATCTTTTAAAGTTATTTAAAAAAAAAATGCCCACGTGAAAGTTATAGAAAATACGTCAATAAATTTTTTCCCAGATACTTTCAAAAAGATTAATGTGTATAATTTTGAATCGTATAAATTCTTCTTTATTTTACAAAATTTAAAAAAAAAGAATTCTAAATATGAAAATCTATTAAAAAACATCATTTCGGAGCCTTTATTTTTAATTTATGTTTATAAAACTATGATTAATAAAAAAAATCATATAATATTAGAGAATTTGCTTAATAAAATAATATTAAAAAAAATTAACATAGACTGATTTGTGAATCTTAGTGAAAATTTAAAAAAAAATAATTTCAAGTGAGATTATTCTAAACAAATCTACTTGATTAAAAATACAATAAATAAGAAGCTAATTATAAATTGTTTTAGTAATACTATTGTACAAAAAGCTCTTTACATAGTTTTTTTGGAAGTTTATAGTTATAAGTTGAATTATTTTTCTGAATATTTTTACGGTTTTAAGGAAGATAAAAACTCTCATCTTGCTCTACGAGAAATAAAATTTAAATGGTCTGGGATAAATTGATATATTAAATCTAATTTAAAAGAACCATTTGATTCTTTGCACAAATATAGAATAATCCAATTATTAAAACAAAATATTAATGACAAAGCACTATTTTTATTGTTAAATCATATGTTCAATAACAATTTTTGAGATTATAATAAAAGTGTTACTCGTAAAAAAAGTTTTCTCAAAAATGAAACATTGTCATGTTTATTTTTAAATATTTATATGACGTCTTTAGATAATTATGTTAAAAAACTTATAAATCAACATGAGATTAGTTTTATCAAAATTAAATACATTAGATACTTAAATAAATTTATTTTGGGTATAAAAGGCAAAAAAGAAGTGGCACTTCAATATAAACAAAAGATTATAGATTTTATGTCTAAACAATTGTTTTTAAAAATTCACAAAAAAAAAGTAAAACTTATTAATATATGTAACAATTCTGTAAATTTTTTATCATGTAAAATTTATAATGTTAAAAAGACTTATTTATCACCCAGAAAAAACAGAGTATTAGAATATAATTCTAGAATTAAACGCAATATCAAAAACCGACGAAAGGTTGAAAAAAACAAATTTTTTAAACAAATGATGAATAATGCTTGAAACAACTTTAAAACAAATCCAAGAAACTTTCTAAAATTAATTCATTTTCTAAAAGATAATAATGTTAAAGTAACTAAAAAAATATTTTTAGATAGCCTTAGGTGAAATAGAAGAAAAGGTTTAAAAAATTTTGTCAAACATATATTTTTACAAATAAATTCAGATTTTACAACTAGAAATTCTTTTAAAAAACAAAATCATATTTTATTGAAGCATAAAAATGAAATTATTAACCAAAAACGTGTTTCAAAAAGAGAAAATCTTATAAAATTAGTTTTAAAATATAAAGATAATTGGTTTTGTGAGAGCAGATACAAATATTCATATGTAGCAAAAAATTTAAGATTTATTTTTAATAAAGCTTTTTCTCTTTCCACTCTTTTGCCGGGAAAACTACCATTACAGATCAAATTTAAGAGTATTTATGATAAAAATAAAACAAACTTTTTAGTAGACACAATAAGATATTTAAAAATAAACTCTAAAAATAAAACGTTCATAGAAAATAAATTTTTAAAAAAAAATCCACTTTTTTATAGCATTATGATAAACGCGGATATAAAATTTATATATTCAAAACTCAAAGAAAATGGAATCGTACAAAGAACGAAAATGAAAGTAGACACAAAAAAGTCGATTTTATTGTTGGATGACTATAAAATCATCACTTTTTTTGTAGGCTTAGCTAAAAATATATTAAATTATTTTGCTTTTTGTGATAACTTTTTTAAAGTCAAGTTTATTGTACAATACTATATTAGACTTTCACTAGCAAGTACTTTAAAACAGAAATATAAAATTCCTAGTTTAAATAAAATTTTCAAAAACTATGGGGAAAACATAAATACGTTACATCCTTTTAAAAAAAATTATAAAATTAGTTTTATTCAAAAAAATGTTATCTACAACTGACCCAAGAGTTTTCAAATCAAAAATAAGAATACTACAAATAATTTATCATTTAAAAATATCAGTGTTGTTTTTAAATCAGTTCATAATAAATATAACATAAAAATATAGCAATTTTGTTGTATCAAAAAATTTTTAGTTTTGAGTGAAGCTTAATGATAAGAAATAATCATGTTAAGTTTTATAGTCCAATCGTAAAATATTGAGACACATTATTCGGTGCTTTAGTACTAGGTATCTCTAGAAACCCATCATTAAAAGATGAGTTATTCAAAATGGCAATTTTAGGATTTGTGCGAATTAATTAAAAAAATTTACAAATGGTTTAACCTAAAAAAGAATCGAATCGACAAGAAATAAAAATTTAAGGAAAAATAGCATAACCATAAAGAACTTTAATAAAGATTCATTAAATGAAAATATACTTTAAATTATATTAATATTGAAAAATAAATTAAAAATATTTAATTTCCTATAAAAAGAAATTTAAGTACAACTGCCTTAGATCCACGGTTAGTTTTTAATATTTATTAAAAAAATCAATATTATAATAATTCATTTTAAAATCAGGAATAAAATTTTTTTAAATTATTGTTGTTAGTTAAAATTTTTAATTAAAAAAATGCTAAAAGAACTTTGTCAAAAGAAATTGTTTTTTTTTCGAATAAAAAATAGTGCTTCAAACTCTCATTATACAGTCAAAATACGATTTAACCAAAATACAACAAATAGCGACAAACATAAAAAAAAATTATAAAAAAATTACTTTTATAGACGAAAGTGTAATTAACAAAATTATAGAAGAAATAAAAGAAAAATTTAAATTAAGTTCCAAAGAAGAAGCGTTAATTTTAATTACTGGATTAATGCAAAAAGGAGGGTCCAATAAAAATGCTACAAACTCAGTCAAATTTTCATACGGTAATGATACATTATCTGCAAAAGAGTTCAAGAGTGTAATGCAAAGTGTTAAAAAAAATATAACAATTAGGCAGTTTGCAAGATATGTTGCTGATGATATTGCCAAAGTAAGTTTACTTTTAGAATTAGAAGGAGACTTATCCAATCAGATGAAATATGAGTATCCAAGTTTAACAATAGAAGAGGCAGTATGATGTTCCAATTTTCAAACGACTAACCCTAACTGTCCCCCAAAAATACGAAATTGGTTAGTAAAAAACTATCGAAATCGCTTCAATCGATAAAAATTACATGAAAAGCCACATGATATGAAATATCATGTGTGGTTTTAAAAATAGAGCGTAGACAAATTACTCTCAAATTTAATGCTTTAACAGAAGCAATTGCACTTTTTGCTTTAATGATTGTTTTCTTATTATTATTTGCTCTTTAAATGTTAAATTTTTAAGGCGTATAGCTCAATGGTAGAGCATTGGACTTTTAATCCACAAGATCTGGGTTCAAGTCCCAGTACTCCTACAAAATTTTGGTGTTAACTGTAAGCATAAACTATGTTTTAAAATTAACTTGTATTGTTTTCGTGTGAAACAAATAAATATATCAAAATAAATTTTTATTTAAAATGAATAGATTAACCTTTTTCAGAAAACGCTAGACAAAAAAAAAATAAAAATCTACAGGAAATATAACATGTCTATTAAAAAAAAATGTAAAAGGTAACATAAATGTAAAGTTATGATACTCTGATTCAAAGTAAAAAAATTATTAACAATTAATGAAGAAAATACTTAATTGATAAAATACATTACATTTACCTAAAACATTTTATAATTATTAATATATTTAAATTGTTATAATTGATTAAAAATTAGAAAACAATTCAGATCAAAAGAAATCTTTTCAAATAAAGATAAAAAAGCTGTATGAAATTAAAATTTCAAGTACAGTTTGAGAGTAGATTTATTATTATACAATAATTAATCCAATTTCATTTTATTGGTTTAATAGGAATTGTCTTAAATCGAAAAAACATTCTAATTATTATAATGTCTATTGAACTTTTACTTCTAGCTATTAATTTAAACTTTGCAACTTTTTCCATATATTTAGACGATATAATAGGACAAATCTTTATACTATTCATTTTAACAATAGCTGCAACAGAATCAGCGATTGGTTTGGCTATTATCGTAGTGGTGCGGGTGAATTATCATTAAAAGGTTTTTTCTAGAGAAATCAAATAAAACTATAAACTTTTTAAAAGCATAGATATACTCAAAGGTTTTAGGTCTAAGTTTTAATAAATAAGTAAATTCAACACTAGAAGTGAGAAAAAATATCAATTTATTACAATTCTAATATGTAATTGCAAGTATTTTGTAGACTAAATTAGACATCTAAAAACTATATTACCCACGAATGAGAAGTTATACGAGAAGTTTTACATCAAAAAAATTACTTCAGGGATGGATTTATAAGATTTTTCAAACACAAATTCTATTTTTACTTAAAATAACTTTAGATAAATGAAGTTTCCGTTTTACATCATAGCATATCAAGCAAATATTTTTGTATATAAGTAAAAGAAGCCATATGATTAAAGTATAATCACGTATGGTTTTGTAAGCAATGACAATTGACTAAACTTTTTTAGACTTAAAAATTCTATTAATTTAGAACCGATTAAAAAAAAAATAACTAATAAAATTTAAATTTTTATAATGAAAAATAATGTTTAAACTATAATTTTTGATACAAAAATCAATCGCTTTTTTAATTTAAGGCTACATTTTCAAAACTAAATGTTATCTACGAAAAAAATTACTAACAAAATTTCATTAATTGCTTATTTAATAGCAAACGGAATATCTGTTCCTCATTATTGTTATCATAACAATTTATCCATTGCTGGAAATTGTCGAGTTTGTATAGTTGAACTTAAAAATTCAATGAAACCTATCGTCTCTTGTGCCACAAATGTAAATGCAACATTATTAAATAATAATTTATATCATGATAGTGCATTAATAAAAAAAGCTCGAGAGAACATCCTAGAATTTTTATTGTTAAATCATCCTTTAGATTGTCCTATTTGCGACCAAGGAGGTGATTGTGATCTACAAGATCAGTCATTATTTTTTGGTTTTACTAAACGACGGTTTTATAAATTCAAAAGAGTAGTAAGCGATAAAAATTTAGGTCCTATTGTTAAAACTGTTATGACAAGATGTATTCATTGTACTAGATGTGTTAGATTTGCTACAGAAATAGCAGGAGTAGAAAATTTAGGCATGTTTGGTCGTGGTAATAAAAGTGAAATAGGGACTTACATTGATAGCGTTTTTTTGTCTGAATTATCAGGAAATGTTATTGATTTATGTCCTGTAGGGAATTTTACTCAAAAAAGTTACTGATAAATCATGGGAGCATTAACGTTAAAAAGTTTTCCTTTTGAAATACGAGGGTGAGATATTGAAAAATTTGAAAGTTTTGACCCTACGGATGGTTTCGGATCTAACACTAAAGTTTATATAAGTAAAAATCAAATTGTTCAAATCGAGCCAGATTATAACAACTATAATTTTAATGTTTGACTAACTGATAAAGGTAGGCAGTTTTTTGATTCTATTTTCAAAATTTTGCCTAATGATAGTAAAATAATATCTAAAAACAAATTTTGATTTAAGTTATTGAACAAAATAACAAAAACGATCTACATCTTTGACCATTGTAACAAACAAAAAAGTAGAAATCATTTTTTTACTATTGTTTGTAATAATTTAAGTTTTGAAATCCTAAGTGTTTTAATTTTTATCTCACAAAGTTATTCATTCATAAAATTAAGAAAAATAGAAAACTCAAAAATTAATTCGGACCTAGAATCTGACTTTCAATTAAATAACGCTTCAAAAAAACATCAATTAAATTTATCAACTTTATGTTTATTAATTTCAACAAACTCACGATTTGAAGGGTATCATTTAAATTTAAATTTAAGACAAAGAATTTTGAAAGGGAATTTCAAATGTCTTTTAATAGGTTCTCTTATAGACCTAACATTTTCAGTATCTTTTTTAGGTTCTAATGTTAATATAATCAAAACTATATTAGAAGGAAATAATTTTGTGTGTCAAGACCTAAAATTTTCACACAACCCTATGTTGATCTATAATAATGAATTGTTTAAACGAAATGATGCTGAAAATTTATTTAAAAACATTAAAATGTTATGTTACTCCAACATTTTTAACAAAACTTGAAATGGATTAAATTTATTAAACTCTTCATTATCAGAAACAACATTCTCAAATCTTAAACAAATTTCTAAATTAATATTAAAAGATTTAAGTAATTTTAGTTCTTTATATTTCTTAAATGTAACAACAAATAATTTTTCACATTTAAAAAAAATTACTGAATTAAAATTATTAAAATCCGTTACGGCGACTAAAACATCACTTTTTTTAGATCAAAATAATAAAACACATAATAATAAAGATTTTTCAAAAAAGATTACAAAAAATTACTTGTTTATTCCAATTAGTACTTTTTATGAAAATGAAGAGACTTATATTAATACGGAAGGGTATATTAAACGAACAGCTAAACTCATTTTTAAAAAAAAAACTAGAAATAATTGACAAATTTTGAGAAAATTTTTAAAATGTTTGAGTAACAAATTAACTTTTTTAACCCAAAAAGATAATCAAATCATATTTTTTAATTCTCAAAAATTTTATAACTTTAAAAATTTTATGATGTTCCAATATTATCCTACTCAAACATTATCCAACATAAACTTTTATTTAAATATTAAAAATAAGAGTCTTCTTCTAAATAAGGCAACTTCGAATTTTAAAGGAAAAGTAACAAAATTTAATCACACCAAGTTAAAATATTGATTAGATGATTTTTTTAACGGTGGCAAAGATGAATATAGCCAAAATTCTGCAGCATTAGCTAATTGTTCGAAAGTTTTACAATCTTCATCTAATAATTTTATATAAAAAGTAATAAATTAGTCTTTATCGTCTAGAGGTTAGGACTTTGCTCTTTCACGGCAAAAACATGGGTTCAAATCCCATTAGAGATAATTTTTGACGCTAAAATATTATTGTGTTAATCTTTGTGAATAATTATATGTAAAAATTAAAGAATTTAAAATTTTATGTTACAAGCTCCACTAGAACAATTTCAAATATTACAATTAATATCTATTAATATATTTTCTTTCGATTTTTCAATTACAAATTTTTTTTTAATAAACTTGTTAGCTTTAATAAGCTTTCTGAGCTTCATATATTATAATGCTTCTCAAAAAAATTATTTGCAAGAAACTTCTTTCTTTTTTAGTCCTAATTCATGACAAAAAGGAATTGAATCTATTTCTGAAATAACTGCTCAGTTAATTTCAGATGTAATTACTACTAATAATGAAAAATATTTTCCAATTATTTCAGTATTATTTAATTTCATTCTTTTTAGTAATTTAATTGGTTTAATACCTTATAGTTTTACAGCTACAAGCCATTTAATTGTAACCTTCATTCTATCATTTTCGATTTTTATAGGGATTAACATTATTACATTTAAAAAATATAAAATGAAAACGTTTAGTTTATTTTTACCGGCTAATACTACATTTTTCCTGGCATTGCTATTAGTTCCAATAGAATTTATTTCGTATATAGCTAAACCTATAAGTTTAGGTGTTCGATTATTTATCAATTTAATGGCTGGGCATAGTCTATTGAAAGTGATTATTGGTTTTTCATGAAGTATGTTATTACTAGAAAATTTCACTTCTATAGGATTAATTCTACCAATGATTATTTTAGTAATACTTTTTGGTTTAGAGCTTGGTGTAGCTTTAATTCAAACATACGTATTTATAATTTTAACTTGTATTTATATACAAGATGGTTCTTAATTCCATTTCTATGGATAACTTCAAAAACTAATTTTTATAAAACTTTAAATTTTTATAACAAAAAAAGAGTATTATCGTTAAATCAAAAACGTATACAAATGCTTTTATTAAAACCATTAAATAAAAATAATATACATTTTTAAAAATGAAAACATCTACAATAATCATTAAATCGAAGAACAAAACTTCAAAAGAGAATTTTTTATCAGTTTTTCGAAAAATTATTTTAGGCAACTCTCTTAGTATAAAAAAACAATTTTCAAAAAAAAAAAATAAAAAAAAAATAACAATTTTAAAATCTCCTCATGTGAATAAAAGTTCACAAGAGCAGTTTGAGATTCGCTTCTTTGAAGCACAATTTACCATAAAAAGTATTCAATTTTTCAAGTATTTAATTTTACTAAAAAAATTAAATTTTAATTTATTTCCTGATGTTAATATAATATTAAAACATAATATTGAAAAAAAAGGTACTAGAAAATCTAATTTAAAAATTTTTATCCCAGAAAATTTTAAATTCAAAAAGTTTTTAGAGATAAAAAATATTAACATCCAATTAGAATTGTTAAAAAAAAAAAAAAACTCTAGAAAAGGATTTATTCATAAAAAGACAAATATACTTTTAAAAATATGAGATTCGTACGGAGAATTTTCAAAATACACGTTTGGATAGCTCAGTCGGTAGAGCAAAGGACTGAAAATCCTTGTGTCGGTAGTTCAAATCTGCCTTCAAACAAATTTATAGTAATTATGAAAAACTATTTACCTAATTTATTTGCTAATATCAAAAATGGGCAATTAACAAAGCGTAAGTTTATTTATTATCCTAGAAAAAAAGTTTGTGAATCTTTTTTAAAAATTTTATGAAAAGAAGGCTTTATTGCATCGTATAAAATCTCTTTTAGAAACCCTACAAAATTGAAAATTTTTTTAAAATATTATAAGAATCGCCCTGCCCTAAACACACTAAAATTTATTTCAAAACCAAGTCGGAAAGTTTATTATTCTATTAATCAAATTTGAAAAACAGATTCTAGTAAATTCTTAATTATTTTTTCAACAAGTTGTGGATTAAAAACCGTAAATGAATGTAAACTAAAAAAACTCGGAGGTGAACCCGTTATTATAATTAACTAGTTATTTCTTACAAATTATGGCAAATAAACATCTTATAAAAGTTCCAAATTATATCAACTTATTTTATTCAAGAAAAAAAAAAATAATAATATTTGTAGGACCTTTATTGATAAAAACATTAAAATTGAATTTACAACTATTTTTTCATAAGACGAAGAATATTATAAAAGTCAGTTCCATACCGTTTTTTAAAATGGCTAACCATAAAAAGAAAAAAATCAAAGCTTATCAAGGTTTAACTATCGCTTTAATAAAACAATTTATTACTGAATCATCCGTGTTATTATATCAAAAATTAAAGTTTACCGGGATTGGATATCGAGCGTTTTTTGTCGAAAATTTAAAAAACCAGCTTTTATTATTTAAGTTAGGTTACAGTCACTCTATTTATTTTAAAAAGCCTGTAGAAATTGAAATTTTTTGTCTAAAAACGACCAAACTTTTTTTATATGGAAATTCTTACCAATATTTAACTCAAACAAGTTCTTCAATTCGGTCATATCGGAAACCTGAGCCTTACAAAGGAAAAGGCATACTATATAGCAATGAAAAAATAGTATTGAAAGAAGGCAAAAAAATCTAATTTTATGAAAATCCAAAATTTAACTCAAAATTCAACCAAATTATTAAAATTAAGACTTATTAAAACTAAAGTTTATAAAAAAAAGTCTAAATTTAAACATCTTAAAATTGAAAACGTGTTGTATATGTTAAAAAAATCCCTTCAAATAATTTATAAGTACCATATAAATCAAAAAAGAATACTATTTATAAATCTTTACTTCATTAACAAAATAAAGGCAATATTAAAAGGCACAAAGCATACATTTTTGACACAATCAGAGTGATTTAATGGGAAAATTACAAATAAAAAAACTGAAAAAGAATATAATTTAATAGTTATATTAGATTCGTCTATTGATAAGAATATCACAAAAGAGATTTACAAAACTAAAGTACCTATAGTTGTTTTACAAAATAAAATAGTTTTTTCTAATTTATTAGACAGTTATAGAGTGTTAGGAAATTTTTCATTTAATAAAAAAAAAACAAGAAATCATTTCTTTTTAAATCTTTTAAAAGTCATTTTCAAAAAGGCACGACAAAGAAGCTTGAGAATAAAGTACACAAACTTTTCCATGACCCATCAATTTACTCGTAATAAAAGTTTAAAAAAATATAATCAATAATATAAATGTTTCAAAAAAAGAATAGATTTAAACCTTTATACAAACAATTTTTAAAACTTCGAGAAAATGTACAAAATCGTAAAAAATTATTAAATTTTAAAAAGAAAAAATGAAAGCTTTTTCAAAAAGCAGAACAAAGAAAATCGAATTGGTATAAAAAATTTAAACCCAAAGATCAATTTCAATATATCGTTTCGCGTTATCCTAATCGAGGATCTTCCTATCAGAAACGCTATAAAAACATGTTGATTACAAATAAAAAATTCAAATTATTTTATGGAGGATTATCTAATATGTTTGTTAAAAAGCAAATAAAAAATTTTTACAATAAAAATTACAAAAATTTAATTACAAAATTTTTAAAATTTTTTGAAAACAGACTAGATGTTGTATTATATCGAGCTCGATTTAGTCACAGCATTAGAAGTGCAAAACAATGAATTCTTCACAATAAAATATATGTAAATGGAAAACCAGTAAAAGTTGGTTCTTATATGTTAAAGGTCGGAGATTCTATAACCGTTAATTCAAATTCTTTTGATTATATTAAATCAAATATAAAAAAGTCCTCTATTTGATTGATACCTCCTAAACATTTGTTGATTAATTATAAAACGTTACAAATTATTCTCGGAGAGTCTAAGAACACTAATTTAGCATTAAACTTTTCGTATCATTTACATTTAGAAAAAATAATAACGAGTTACCATCAAAATTAAAAATTCTTTAGTAGCTCAGTGGTAGAGCAATTGGCTGTTAACCAATAAGACGTTGGTTCAAATCCAACCTAAAGAGTCTACTCAATCTGAATTATTGTGCAATTTTTCTCTATTTTTTATATTATGTTTTGTTTTAATAAACTTATTACAAAACTATTCATAAAAAGGTTAAAAACTAATAACTATATAGTAAGTAACTGTTATAAAATCCACAGTAGTTCTTTAGCATATTTTTCACTTTTTAATAATGTGCTTAATATTTACCATATTTATTTGTCTATTAGGCTAAAGCATGGTGCCCATTCTAGCTCACCATTCTCAGTAGCAAACGTCTTAAAATTTTATTTTTATGTCTTTCGATCTTGAAAAAAATGAAAATTTAATACCAAAAAATCATTAATATTGGAAAGTTTTAAATCAAATATTGAAAATCATAAAAAAAAACATATTAAAAAATTATGTGTTTGAACTTAAAAATACCGTTAAACTATAGCATTTATATTAAGAAATGATACCTTTTTGAATGAATCGAATTTTCGCATGTTTTAAGGACATAATTTGGATCCAAATTATAGAAAATTTTCACAGAACAAGTGATTTTTTATCAAACATTTATTTATAAATTTATAAAGAGTTGAGTAATTCATTAGAAAAAACCATAGGTTAGATTCGTACAAAAACAAAAAATAGAATTACATCTATAAAAATTATAAGAAAAATATACTGATATGACTTATAATAATACTTTAATTTATTCTAAAAAGTTCACGGAAAAATTAAAAGAAGCTTTGGGCTCAGCTGAAACGTTTAAAAAAGCAAATAAACTATAGGTAGATTAAGTTTTAGTCTTTAAAACATTTTTTACAGTGTCTAAAAATACAATAATTCAGCAAAAAACCAAAAAACCTCTGACTTTTCGTTCCCGAAAACAAAAGAGAGAAGAACTTTACGAACAAAAATTTAATAGAATATATAATTCCATCGTCCCCAAATGAAATGAAAATAACATCAGGTCATGATTTGATAACTTCAATTAATATTTCAAACTCAAAATGATTTGGAATAAACGAAAGTTTTCTGATAATATTAGAAGCTTTAGAATTTATAAGAGACAAAGATTTATTAGAAGGACTTAACGTTCCTATTACACCACATGTTGTATTAAAACAGTTAAATGATGAATTAGATTCTTTTAATTTAAATTTTGACCCTGTCTCTCAGGTTTTGGTTGATATTTTATAGAAAAAAATAACTAACCGAAAATTGTTAATGTCACACCAATTCAATTCCGATATTTGGTTGGAACTACAGTAGTTGAATCGCATGCTTATAAACGGAAGTACGGTCTGAAAAAACTAGATCAAAGAAAGCGTTAGGCAGGAAAAGTGGTTTAACTAGACTTAAATTAGGCAGACTTTCGGTGGGATTTCCTTTGTATTATACTAATAAGTTGTGTTCTACTACTAGAGTATTCGTAAACGAATACACCTTGTCAAGATACATAGGATGCTTAAAACTAATACGTTGTGAATATACGCATATAAAGGCCAGTAAACTAATGTACCTGATTAAACATGCAGCGCATCTGCGCTGATAGCAGGGCAGAGGTCTTTTAGGGCTTTTAGCGGTAAATCCTTTCTTGGTTTTTTGAGAAGCTTATATGAGTTTTGATATATAAATTCTGTAGTTTATTTGGATTGAAAGTTTTAAGAAAAGTATAATCATGATAAAATCCAATGCGTTAAAAGCCCATTTAATAAGTGAGCTGTACTTCCAGTAATTTTAAACAATAATGGATTTGAACCATTATCTTTTTCGTTGTAAGCGAAACACTCTACCAATTGAGTTAATTGTCTGAACTACATATTTGACTTTTTACAT
Organism: Gracilaria vermiculophylla; assembly: GCA_019155205.2. Taxonomy (NCBI): domain Eukaryota; phylum Rhodophyta; class Florideophyceae; order Gracilariales; family Gracilariaceae; genus Gracilaria; species Gracilaria vermiculophylla. Next base: position 474,124 of record JAHNZQ020000001.1, on the reverse strand, counting down.
ATAAGAAATATATGTTATAAGATATTTTTGGATATTTCATTGAAGTGAGTAGGATTCGAACCTACGATAAGAAAACTTAACAGATTTACAATCTGCCGCTTTAAACCACTCAGCCATCTCTTCAAAGTTTTTCATCTTGAATATTTTTTATAAGTTCGAAAAAGATAGGACTTGAACCTACAGTTTTCGGCGTGACAGGCCGACGCTTTGACCAAATTAAGCTACATTTTCAAATGATTTATCCCAAAATTTTAAAAAATTTTGCTTAAGTAAATTATAAAACTTCATTCTTACGAATAATTAGAATTTTCATTTTGGGGCGAACAGAAAATATTGAATGAAAATAAAAAATGGAATAAAAGGACTCGAACCTTTGAATGATCGTACCAAAAACGATCGCCTTTCCACTTGGCTATATTCCAGTATGTGTCTCAAAAATTTTTGAGTATTTTATTATCTATAATATATAATATTTTCGGGTTTCTCCACAAGAGAACACTATGGCAATGATAAATTGTTTGTTTTAACACTTTTTAAAAAAGAATTATTTTAAATTTATTTTTTAAAAAGGTTTTAAAAATTCTTTTTTAAATATAGAGTAAAAAGTTTTCTTTGTTTTACGAGCTAAAGTTTTTAAACACGAAAATTTATAAACGTAGTAATAATAATTTAATTCGCGAAGGCATGTAACCGTGTTATGATAATAATTGAGAAGCATTTTTAGTTTTTGTTTAAACTTTAAAATAATTTGCAATGGTTTTAAATTAAGATAATTATCTATAAAATTTGGTCTGTATTTATGCGTTATTATTTTTTTTCTAATTAATTTATTTTTGAGGTATTTATGGTCTATTCCGATAAATATGATAATATTTTTTTTCCTTCGAGCTTTGATTTTATTGTTGTAGAAAATAGTTTTTATTTTCGAAGGACTCACGCAAATAGTAAATCCTAAATAGTTTAATTTATTTTTAATTAAATTAATTAACAACATTTTATTTACATCCATTTTTAAATTTTTCTTAAATCAACCAATTAATCTCCTTTTTACTATTTTCATGGTATATAAACAGTAGTTCGTAAACATCACTCAATAATGGTTGGATCTGTCGTATATAACTTTTGGACTTTCTTTTCATTTTTTTTGAGTTTCAAAACCAATTTGTTTTTTCTTATTGAATTTTATAGAGTTTTTTAATCTTCGAAATATTTTAATTGTAAATCGGAATCCTTTTCTCATTTTTTCTTTCCATCGATATCTTTCTCTTCTTTTATAGCGATTTGTCATAAAGCATCCTTCGCTTAGTTTAATTGCTGTAAAGTTTTCGTTGAGATTTTCATTACGAAGACTTTTCATCTTTTTAGAAAGATATAAATCAAATTCATGGATGTAAATATTATAAAAAATAAAATTTACCATTTTATTTTTTAGTAAAAGATCATTTTCCAATAAACGTCTTACAATTTTTAAAAATTTAAAATCATTGATTTTTTTCCTTAAAACTTTCATGAATATTTTACTATTTAAGTCTCAATTATTTCTTAAATTTTTGTTTTTAAATGCAAATGTTCAATGGTGTTTTTGAATGTTAAGCCGATTCATGATCAAGTAATGACGCTTTTGAGAATTGAAACTTTGATTATATGCCAAAGCTTGAAAATTTGGCTTGTATATTATACGTAATACTATTTCAATAAGTTTTTCTATTATTTTGTCCTTAAAATCAAAAATAATGTTATTTTTTACTTTTTTATAATTATTCCAGGTATAATTCCCTGTTTTTATTTTTTTACTCAAACGTTCTAATATTTTTAGATCTATTTTATTTGGAATTCTAATTTTTATTTTCGTAGAAGAATCAATTCATCGATGTTTTAATCTATAATAAACATTTTCGACTAAATATAGATTCGAGATGATTTCTATTAAATTATTATTCTTTTTTAAAGGATTTTTTTTGTTCGTTTCAAATAATTCAATTAATTTTTTCTTTATAAGATAAGGCATTAGACCAAAAGTAGTCTTGTTTAATTTTTGTTTTATATTTCTTCCTAGATAAATTTTTTTAACATGCTTTCTAAAACAATCTCTTACGGTTTTTTTTATTTTAATAAATTTATTTTCTGTTCAATTAATTTGATAATAAAACAAAAGAATTCATTATTAAAAATATAAATATATAAGATTTTTATAAGCGCTGTTTTAATGATACGAACATAATCAAAGCGTCGTTGGACAAAAATGGAAAGCGGTATTTATTCTGTTTAAATGCGTAAATCATAAGTTTGATATGAGGGTTTAAAAAGAATTTAAGTTTTGTGGATCTTATAAGTATTATATGAAGTTTTCAAATTTTTTAAAACCAGCAGCTGAAGTTTTCGTTTGATATTTGTAAGATAAAGTTAAAGCGCACGCTTTACGAAAAACAAAAATAAGAAAACGAACGCTATAGTACAAAATATATTTCAAATGATATCTAATTATTTTATTAATAATATTACGAAAGTGTCTTATAATAACTGTATCATCAAACGTTACAAGTGTTTTATTTACAGTAGCTTTAATAGGTTTACCATTTTTTTTTAATCTTGCATATTTTTTGGCTATAGCATGTAAAAAAAGAATTTCAATAAAATTTTTTAACATGGCATAATTTTGGTTTTTTGTTTTTCTACTCAAATTATATTTTTTATTGAAAAAAAGTTCATTTCAATTGTAGTTTGTGTAAATTTTGATAGTCTTGTAAATTAAAAAAAGTCTTTTTAAGAAAAAATGTTTTATTTTTGTCTGCATAATCCTATCTTGTTTAAAGTTTAAAATAATTCGTAATCAGATTTTGTGATTGAATTGAATGAGATCATATTTAATATTGGATTCGTCTTGCTTCGTTTTATTTCAAATGTTTTGTAACACTAAAATATTATATTTCATTTCAACATTTTTTACACCCATTCTTTTTTTATATTTTACTTTCCGCAAGATATTATTTTGAAGATACAAACCGAAATAATGAAAATAAAAATTCGATATAATTTGAAAATATTTCGGATCCGTAAAACAATTGAAATAAGAATATTTGGAGAATTTTTTAAAAAGACTTTTTGCGTTTTTGTCGAAATGATTTTTAATAATATTTAACACTAAATTAAAATTGATACTGTGAATTCATACAAAAATATGAGTTCTATCGTTTCATAAAGTATTAAATAATTTTTTCTCACAGTCGGAAGAAATCATTTTTATAACATTAAAATATTTATTTAAAACAGTATTTTGAAATTTGTACGCTAGTTGACACAATTTATTAAAATGGACAGAATGTGTTCCAATCTTTAAATTTTGATTTGACAAATTTTGTTTTAAAAATTTTTTTATATAATTATTATTATTTTTACGAGCAAATTTAACATTAATCTTAATTAATTTTTGTTCCATACTTTTTTCTCAATTAAATCAGGTAAAACTTAATAAATTTTAAATAAAACATAAACTTATTTTGTTTTTATTTTCTTTCATACTCTCAATAATTCAAGATAAAATGGTTAAGTAGTTTTCCGATAAACTACAACTTGTTTTTTAATGTTTTCAAAATTTGTTATTATTGTGTATTTTCTTCAGTTAGCCTATTATTCTAGAGTTAAGCAGTTTTAATAATTTGAGTTTTGTTTGGTATGTAAATAATTTTATGGGATTTTTCTAGGCATTTTTTCAACCCAGAAGTATTATATATCATATTTTTTATTTTTTGTTAAAGAACTCGTTTTATTCTATATGTTTTTAAGGTAGTTTTTATAAACGTATGGTTCTTTACGCTTGTTTTTTATTTAACGCGTCTAATAATAAAACAAAAAAAATAATTACTGAGAATCCAGAGATATAAGATCCTCAAGAAGCAATTTTATTAAAAATATAAAAAGCATCTGGGTAATCTGGAATTCGTCTTGGCATACCAGCAACTCCAAGGAAATGCATTGGAAAAAATGTGATATTTACTCCTACAAAAAACACTCAAAAATGACTTTGAGCTAAAAATTCTGAGTAGGTTAAACCAGTGATTTTATTAAATCAATAATAAACGCCAGCGAAAATTGAAAAAACAGCCCCCATACTTAGTACATAATGGAAATGTGCTGTTACATAATACGTATCATGCAGTCCAATATCTATACCAGAGTTAGCTAATACTACTCCAGTAACACCGCCTACAGTAAACAGAAATATAAAGCCCAAAGCAAAAAGAATAGGTGCTTTTATTTCAACTGAACTACCTCATAGAGTGGCTAATCAGCTAAATACTTTAATACCTGTAGGTATAGCGATTATCATAGTAGCAGCAGTAAAATACGCTCTAGTATCGATATCTAATCCTACTGTGGTCCTTAATCACATGGACAAGGGCAAAACTAAGTGGAACCGTTACCGGGAAATCTTAGCTTCCAAGGATATTAAGAAAATTATAATGTAAAAAATAACGTAGAAAAAAAAAGAAAGGAGGTATTATTAAGACAAAAATAATATTTTAGCCTTTTGACGCTTATTGAATTTATAAGTTTGTCTTATTCGAGTATTTAATTTGTTACGGATACTAAGAGTTTTTTTGACAAAGTTTGCTGAAAGTTGGTTGTGAAATCTTTTTTTAAAATGCTTAGTATTCTGAGAACTTCTTGCAGAGATTAATTTGCCGTCTGCACGGTTGCAGTCTTTATGAGTTAAAGAGTATTGTATTTTGTGGACGATGTGATTTTGATAGTAGTTTTCAATGTCAAACTCAAGAAGTTCCTTAGTGAAAGATTCAAAACAGATAAGTTTGTCGATGTGTTGAAATTTTTTATTGTACAGTTTTATTGCAATATTGTTTAAAATATTAGTTAAAGCTATTTTGCTCAGAAGATAAACACTGGGTTTGTGATCAATTTCCAGTTTATTATGTTCTACGTTAATTGGGAGTCTACATTTGGTACAAGTGTAGTTTTGATTATTAAGTAAGATACATTCAAACTCGTCCCGTTTAAGAGGTTTATTGTAGTGTAGTAAGCTCAGAGCATTCAAGTAGTCAGATCGTGTTATTATATCATCGATTTTCGATCGATCTAAGTAAATGTTTAGATTAAAATAGTCTTTACCTTTAGATATAAATCTAATATCTCTGAATTTAAACAATCGAACATCCGTATATTTTAAAAGTGTGTGGTTTTTATGTTGAAAACTGCCGCGTTTGACAAAGTTTTGATATATGAATTTCCTAGTTTTTTTCTTTGATTTATATTTTATTATTAAGAGTCTTTTTAGCAGTCTATGGGTCAGATGATCTAGTTTACTTAATTGAACTCTACATTGTTTAGAAAGATTAAAGTAGTTAGAAAATCCTCTGACTTGTTCGTTGAGCTTGTCAATAATCTTTGCTAAGTCCATATTAGAGTTCCTCCTATGAAGAATTTCTCGAATTTTAAGAAGTTGAGTGGTTATTTTATATTTAAGAATTGATACAAATATGGTAGCTCGGTAATAGTCATATCTATGTTGTTGCACCAAGTTGCTTGGAGATGCCGTAAATTTACTAAATTTACCACGTTTAAATATAGTTTTCTTAAAATTAGGAAAGAATATAGTAAAGCCTAAATAGTTGAACTTTGTATTAGGTTTAAAAGTAAAGAAAAATTGACCATTGTCTGGTGTCTTCAGTTCTAAGCCACGATGCCTTAAGAAGTTTTTGAGGGCTCCTACCAATTTAGTAGTCTGTTCATAAGAGGCTTTGGCAATTATTATTATATCATCTGCATACCGGATTGTTTCTACATTAATGTAGGGTTTACTCGTTTGGCTGTGTAAGTATTTGATACTCTGTTTTTTGTGTATTTTAAGTGCATGTCTAAGAGTAGACGTATTTATTTCCAGACGTGCATTTTTAGGTAATGTTGTCTTTATGACTTTTTCGAGTCCATCTAAAGCTGCATTACAGCAAGCAGGGCCAATAATTGATCCTTGAGGCACACCTTTATTGAGTGTAAAAGAGGTTAGGGATGTACAGTTTTCAGTTCTTTTACCATAGATTTTAGCACGAAGCCACGATTTTAGTAAAAATTTGTATTTTTTGGTTATTGGATAATATTTTAATACAGACTTATGAGATAGTTTGTCAAAACATTTCTTGATATCTACATTAATGATACGTCTGTATAAATTTACTTTAGGTCTGAAAAGCGTTGCTTCTTGACGATATACCCAATATTTGTATCTGAATCGTCGTTGATTAATTGGCCATCTTTTAGTATACAGAGAGGTACGTCGTTTTATTTTTCTAGTATATTTATTTTCCTTTGTGGATTCGTAGACAGTTTTTGAGACAGGCTTCATACGACCTTGTTTTCGGTTAAGTATACGGGTGCCGGCTACTTTGTTGAAAAGGTAGGCAATGCATTGCCCACCTGATCTTTGAGAACGAAAACCGAAACTCAGTGGATCAGCACTAAACTCGAGTATAGGAGTAGAGCTAAGTAGAATAATATTTTGTAATACCCTCTCTCTAATTGTTAAAATTCCCAGAGGTCTTAATCCAGGTTTGTTGTTTTTAGGTATCCATATACGTTTAACAGTGCTAGCTGTGTAATTTTTGCGAATGCTTTTAATGATACATTTAGATACTAAGCTTAAACAAAGATTTTCATTGTAACTTTGTGCTTGGCGTTTAAATTGTTTTTTTAATTCAGATGTAATTATTTTTGCGCGTTGAACTCTTATATTTTCAGCAGATTTATATTTGCAGTGATTTCTTTTTTTCTTGGGTAGATTTGCAATCAAATACTCATCTTCTATATGTTTGGATGTTTTAAAATGTACATTATCCATGCCCGGTGTTTGACTACCAGGTTTCCTAGAAGTTAGATCAATGCTATAAATACATATAGCAATAGATTCAATAAAAATATTTTGTAACCTTTCCACTGGCACATAATATTCGTTGTCGGTAATTCTTTCAAAGTCGTTATTAGTTTTATAATAATTCAACCAATTAGAAACTGCTAAATTGTATCTATCGATAATATTATGGATGGATGCAATTTGTTGAGAATCAAAAACTGTACTGGCTTTGTCGGCTTTGAGGTACAATTCCCATAGATTTAAGTTTAGTTTTTTTAAGTCAGACTTGAAAAGTTCAGATTCGTTCAATAGTTTTTCATAATCAGTATCCTTGATATTCTTTTTAATTGCAGCAGTCGAAAATTTTCTGACAGCAACTTTGTTATGAATATCTCCAATTCGTCGAAAGATAAAGTTAAGCTTTATATTGGGAGATTTGCTCAGTCCGGAAACATTCATTTTGAGAACTGAATTCTGGTAGGACACTAAATAGTTTGCTTTTTGTTGTGATTGTGAGAAGTAAATTCCGACAAACAACCGCCTATAATAATGTACGATACTTATAGCAATCGGAACCAATATAGCATTTAATCTAGTTTTTATACATTGACCTATAGATGAGCATATTATTGCAGTCCCCTTTACCGCGTTTTTTAGATAAGTTGTTTGTCTAATATTTTTAAATCTCGCATTATCAACGAATTTAGGGCCATACATATGGTCGGGGCTCAGATCAGGACATTACTGTCTAAATCCCCCCTTGGAACCCAGCGTGCACCTTTCGACGCACTGGGCTCGAGCCAACGACGACGATTATTTTCGCCAAAGCTTCGAATGTTAAAATTTTCTGAAAGGCAGTTTAGTAATGTGTTTTTTTCCGAATATTTGATGAACTCTCTTATGACAAGATTTGTGAAGTAAAGATTTGTTACTATACCCTTTATGCGTGCCACCGATATTAAGCGGTTTTATGTGATGTATTTCGAGAGTTTCCGGCTTTGTTTCTTCTCCAAGTGATTCTAATTCCATAGGTCGATTACAAAACTCACATCTACCTTTTTGACGATTATACAACACATAAAAATCGTTGGAAGACTCTCTTGTTCTTGTTTTTGCAATTTTAGCTTTAAACTCAAGATATTCATTCTCATTAATGTATGGTGAAACTTCTCTTATTGAAGGTGTAATAGTAAATTTCCGAGCAGCGAGAATCTTAGTTTCTAATAACGTAAAAACTAAAAATTTAAAATTATCTCCTTTCACTCTTTTAGACTTATTTTTAGAACGTCCGTAAAAATGCCATTTTCTATTATGGGGCGACATTACACCGTATTCCGAGCCCATTCGAAAATATTTATCACTAAGATTAAACTTACCAACTTTAGGGTGTTTTCGAGTGCACCACCTCCACAAACGTCTATAGACATAATTATCTATTTCCGAAAGAATTTTTGCAGAAATAGATACAGAAAAGTATCTAGCCCAGCCTCGTAAAACAGGGTTAAGTTTTTGAAGAAGCTCAATTGCAGTTAAATTACTATTTTTGCCTATGAGAATTTTTAGTTTCCTTTTAAAACTAATAACGTTTTGCCGACTGGGACTAACAATAACTTTTTTAGAATTTGTCATATCTTTCCTGGATATAATTCTAGAAAGTCGTACATTAGACTGATACATAAATGTAAATCCAAGAAAATCAAATTTTGGGGATGGCTCTTCCTTTTTAGTTTTTTTAAAAGAAAAGTATATATCTTTAGATTTTTTTTTGTTAATTTGTAATCCTCTGATATTTAGAAATTCTTCTACATTCTTTTTAATTAACTCGAGGTTTCTCGGATGATTTAAGACGATAATAAAGTCATCAACATACCGTACTAAACCGAATCTAAGATCCAGTACTTTTTTATTGTTATCAGAATCAATAATAGTTACTGACTTTTTAACACCTCTAAAGGCTGCTGTTTCTAAACCATCCAGAGTAAAATTCGCTATCAAAGGCGATATTATTCCACCTTGAGGAACTCCATACTCATTTAAATAAAAACTACTACCTTCCAATACACTACTACAAAGCCACGATTCTAGCACGTTTTCAAAACCTGTTGGCATAGGAAAATGTACTTGAATCCATTTATGATCAATGGTATCAAAAAACTTTTCAATATCCATGTTGATAATTATAAATTTTTCCGATGCTTTTGCTAATCGGCTCGCCAAAGCTCCAATAGCATTATGACATGATCTATGCTTACGAAACCCGTATGAGTTAGGATCTCCAAAAACATCAACTGCAGGATCAATGACGAGTTGAAACATCTTTTGAATAACACGATCTAATAATGTAGGTATGCCTAAAGGTCTTGGTTTGGCAGAACCACATTTAGGTATATAAACACGCTTAACATCTTTACTTTTATAATTTTTGAGAAATTGATGATTAATTTTTAAAGCTAGATTAGTTACATTTTCAAAACCTTCTTCAGTCTTACCGCTTCTAGACCTGTCGTAACGAACTCCGTCTACACCTGGAGTTTTGCCTCCTTTGTTCGTTAACACATGATTTATGGCGTAAACTACAAGAAAAATCTTTGAAATGTATGATCGCATTAAGTTTTTAACATTCGAGTCTATTACTTTCGTATTAGAGTCCCGAACTTTAGAAGCTATTTTAGATTGCATATCTACAATCCAATATTCTAACCAAATTTTGATTTCAGAATTAAAAATAGGCCAAACACCTTTCTGTAAATCAGTAAGAATCTTGTCACAAATACGTTTTTGACCCTCCAAATTCCACTCAGGATTTTTTCGCGGGATCATATTTGAGTTACTTCTGCGTTGACTTGTACAATTTGGAAACACATTAAATAGGTATTGTGTTTCTTGGTGTACATCCTGCACCCTCGGAACAATACTTAAATTTGTAAATAGAGTTCTTTTTGGTAGACAAGCCTTACGACTGTTTATCCCTATACTAGGGAAATAATCTGATTTGATCAATCCTAGAGGGCTTACCTTGCTTTCACTACTTTTCCTATGCTGCATGTCTGCAGACTTGCTTAAAGCCACTACTGTCTCCGCCACAGAAATCACGAGTAACTCGTCTATCCAAGCCACATTGGTTCGACCTCTTAACGATTTCAATTCTTCAAAAGAAGGGTGTTCTAAGTTTTGTGGGTCATCGATTAGCCTAAGTTCAGGACTTAAGTTCAGCTCGCTTGCGCTTAGTTTATCTTTAAGAAAAAATAGAACCTCTTTCCATATACTTACAAAGAACCTATTACTAGTTTCCCAGCTACGGTGAGGTTTGGATCTAAAAGTTATCATATAAAAAAAATATGTAAAAATAAATAGAAACACAATCCAAAATAGTAGTATATCAAGTCGACCGTGAGCTCAAACTATAAATCCAAGTATACCAATGGAAAACATAGGTAGGGGTCAAAGCATGCTTTGCCCTCCGAACCGTACGTGATAGTTTCCCATCATACAGCTCTCCGACAAACAAAAAAATTCCTCCTATTTAATTTTTCTTATTTAATATCTTACCTTTATATTTAGATAACTTATTTATATCATCCCTCGTCAGTTTTCCGGCATGAAGTAAATGGTGATGTTCTTTACATAAAGGTATTGACTTTCTGCGAAAAGCACCAACCCATTGAGTGTACGTCCTAGTTTTCACTCGAACATCTTTTACGGATCTTATATGGTGAATTTCAATATTATCAAATGTTCCACAGATGGCACAAGGCTCATCAAATTGAGTAAGAGTTAAACTATTAGACCAAGATTGACTTAACAGTTGATCAATGTTAGTGTTTTCATTAACCCTAAACCTTTCGTTTTCTGATAACATTCTTAAATTATCAGGTCTGAAGATTTTATACTCCTTCCCCTTTTCATTTACGAACTTCAAATCACGACCAAACTTTTTGAAAGTTTTGGCTAAGCTTTTGAGTTTATACTTTCGTGCCAAAGTTAGAGCACAAGAATAATTAAGAAATCTAACGATAGACCATAACTCGTTCCTATTATGGACACAGCTGTAGTAGTTAAGAATTCCTCTGATGCGGCTGTTAAAATAATTTATGATTTGTGGGTGTGTTAGAGGAATACAATTACTCTTCCCTATAGGGAAAAATTCACCCAAACGACTTCTCTTCACAAAACCTTTATCTTTTAGCTTAATAATTAGCTCTAAAATTGGGGCATATAATATGATCCGAGGAGCAAATCTTTGTTTAATTATAGTGTTATTTTTTTTTACTAAAGTTGTAGGCTTATGGTGTTTGTCACCATTCTTTCTAATAAAGAAATCAATTCCGAGGAATCGACATTTGCCGTCCCTTAATGAAGTTATATGAGTTTTTTCCAAGTTTAGAGCTAAACCTAAACTTTTTAGTTTGTTAGAAACTTGATCACGAATGACTTTTGCCTCCTTAAACGACCCAGCAACCAAAATAACCCAATCATCAACATATCTAACATAATAAAGTCTACGAAAATTAGGATCATATATATCCTTAGAGTAAACTTTTAGACGTTGTTTAACCACTTTTTGTTTTTTCTTTTGATCTTTTTCCTTTTTAATCTGGTAATTAAGACTACGATATACCGGATTTGATCGCCGTTGCTTGCCCTTAATAAACTTCAATTTTAATTCATCTTCAACAAAGACGTCTAATTCATAGAGTACAATATTACTAAATAACGGACTTAAAACGATACCCTGAGGAGTACCTATATTAGACTTATGAACATGAACTTTCGCCCTTTTTCGCCCGACTTTCTTCAAGTCTTCATTCAATATATAGCCAGCACTTAGAATTCGTTTAATCAAATGGATAGTTGCAGGGCAGTCAACTCTTCGCCTAAGCCCTTTCAAAATCATAGAATGAGGAATATTATCGAAGCAACCTTTAATATCCCCTTCAATTACCCAAGAGTACGTTGAAGCATTTCCAATCTTTAACTGCAGATGTTTTAGAGCAGAATGACAACTACGATTCGGTCTTGACCCATGACTACAATCTAAGAAAATTTCCTCGAAAATGGCAGTTAGAACTAAATCAATAGCTTTTTGTACAATTTTCTCGCGAGGACTGCTAACACCTAGAGGTCGTAACGCAGATTTACCCGGCTTCGGAATAAGAACTCGTCTTACCGGAGAAAACTTAATCGCTCCACTAAGTATATCTTTCGATATTTTTTGTAAAGTTTTCAGATCTATTCCATCTAAGGTTTCATTGCTTACTCCTTTCGCGGATATACCTTGATTACTTTTTATCATTAAATAAGCAAGGTTGACAATTGAGAAGGATCCTATAATCTGGATTAAGTTCTCGTATCTACCATCTTTATTCTTACATTTTTCTACCATTTGTTTTAGTTCCGTGACCAGTACCCGTTCATTCAGATTATTTGAACGAATATTTGTTGAAAAGGACTGGCGGAGACCCACAAATGATCTGTTTGTCTGCATCCCTTCCTTTACACTCAAAGTACTATGGACGCTCCGTTTTCCTTTATTAAATAAATTTTTATAAAGGTTAAATCCCGTAGTTCTTAAATTTTTCCGGTTTTTAAGTCCATTAAGCTTAGGTCCTTGCGCTATATAATCTTCTTTTTGAAGTGCTGTGCCAGTGTTTTCCTGGCTAAGGCCCAATACGCATGACCTCAACCACATAGCAATATGACCATTGTTGAGAGATGACCAATAGGATAATGACGTCCTAGCATAACGTAACAAGTTTCTCATCGTAACCATACTTAAAATCGTCTCAGGTAGTCTTGACATACTCTCACTTAGTCTCAACCTGCCGTCACCCGATGCTTTTCCACCACTTTGATTAGCAGCTACCCCGGGAAGACTCGTGACTTTTTTTAAGGAAAACAAATTCACATGTATTTGACTAAAATACATAACGGAAAACAAGCGCAACGGTGCACCGTATACCATACCTAAATATCCGAAAATAGGTTTTTTAGAAGCACTAATGATAACGTGACTGATTATTCCAAAACCAGGTAAAATTAGTGAGGTCACTCAATACGAAGCATGGTCTTTAAAGACTTTAGCCTGTATTAAGTCCTCCCGAACCGTACGTGATACTTTCATATCATACGGCTCTCCAGTCAAAGACTAATAAATAAAAACAATTAAAGGATAAATAACAAATAATTCTATTTTAGTAATTTTACATTACTTTTAAATAACTCGAGATCAGTTGTTGAAAGGGTGTTATTATGTAAAGCTTTATGATGATAAGAGCATAAAGGAATTTGTTTACGGTTAATGGCAGACATCTGTATTGTAAAGAAATCCATCTTTTTCCCTTTAGCTTTACTTTTGAGGTCCCTAACTTTTCGAACGTGATGCATCTCCACATGATTAGAACCACATATAACACATATTTTAAACAAGTTACTTTTAGTAAGTTTATTGTTCCAATTACTCAAGATGACATCGTTGGGAAGGGGAACATTACAACTAAATTTTTTGATCGCCTTAAAAGTAGACGGAATAAATAACTCAACATTACCGTCAGGGGACCTTAATTTAGATCCAAACTTTCTATATACCTTAGAAGCATGACGTAACTTATATTTCAAAGCCAATGTTCGCGCACATGAGAGTTTAAGACCATGAACAAAACTACCTAAAGATTTTCTATTATTAGCGAATGAATAATAATTAAGTACACCACGTATAACAGAGTTATAGTAACGCAAAATGTCATTGTGATCCAAATTAATACACCTACCCACATACGTAGGAACAAATTTGCCGTGACGTTTTTTAAAGAAACCATTAGAAGTAGCTTTTTCAAAAATTGATTTAATAGGTGCCTTTAAAACGACCCTAGACGTCATCCTTACTTTAGTAGAAACGCCACCTTTCTTTTTGATAGTAATTATCCGTTTTTCTTCTTCCCAATTACCTTTAATGAAGGTACCTAAAAAGAAAATAGGATCTTTACTAAAATGAGTGATGAAAGTTTTTTTTGAACTTAAAGTGAGTTTTAATTCGTTTGTCAAGAACACCTCAATTTTCTTAAGAATCTCAATGGTATCTTCTCGAGACCCAACTATGCCAACTACAAAATCATCGACATAGCGGATATAATAGAGTCTTTTAAAGTTAGGATCAAAGGGATCTTTACTATTCACCTTCCAAAGTTTTCTACGTAATTTTTTCAGCATAGGGATATCCCCAGCAGCCTTCTCCATTTGATAAGTGAGTCGCCTAAATTTAGAAAATTTTTTTCGGTTTTTGCCCTGAACAAAAGTTTTAGCGGTCTCAGATATAAATAAATCCAATTGATGCAAATAGATGTTATTTAAAATAGGACTAGTAACATTTCCTTGAAAAAGACCTTTGTTAGAGAAAACAAGTTTATCATTTTCTTTATAACCAGCTTTGATAGACTTTTTGATTAAGCCTAAAAATTTAGAGCAGACAATACGTTTACCCAAAAGGTTAAATAAGGTTTTATGATCAATATTAGGAAAATTACTTTCAATGTCCGCTTCTATACACCATTTTACGCCTTGAAATTTATGTTTTATATCTTTTAAAGCCGTATGAGTACCTCTGTTAGGGCGAGAACCGTGAGACGATTCCAAGAAAGAAGGTTCGTAAATTGCATTCAGAATGAGGTAAATAGCTTGTTGAACAACTTTGTCCCTAGGACTACTGATAGTTAAAGGTCTTTTATCTTTTTTTCCAGGTTTAGGAATATACACGCGACGAGCTGGTTTAAACACGTATTTACCAGCTTTTAATTTCTTACTAGTTGTAAAAAACCAGTTTAAGTCAATTCCATCAAGAGTTTTAGAACCAATACCCGGAGTAGAATTTCCAGGATTACTTTTAATAGTTTCATAAGCTAAAATAAGAACATTAGTATCTGAAACTAAGTGAATTAATTTGTTATTAACATACTCTGGATTATTTTTATTTAATTTTATTAGTTCTTTTAATCCAACGCACGAATCTTCGCTAATGTTGGTAACCGAACTAAAACATCTAAGACCTGACTCTCTTACAGAGTCTCCGCCTCCATAGAGCTTTCGCCCTTTAGGATGTCCCATAGTTTCTAGAATTCCGTCATTGATGTACTTAGGTCGTTGCTTCATATAAACCTGCTGATGGCAGCGCTCCGGACCAGTTACCAGAGACTCCCTATACATTCTGGTAGAGAGCCACGGTCCAAACAACCCATTACAGGTTATAGAGTTGATATCCAGTGGAAGATGAGCATGAAGTGTCAACTTTGTAAACCTAACCTTATACATCGTAACTCGCCAACTACTTTTGAGGAAAACCCGACCTCGCAAGTGACTTTCATTTCCGCTTCTAATAAACTTATTTTTAAGAGTATTAGGGAAAAGTGTTTTAATACTAAACTGATAACTAAGCATAATCATAAAGGTTAACGAAAAAAACTAGGCGCAATGGCGCACAGATATAAACTTCTGGATGACCAAAAAATCAAAATAGATGTTGGTATAATACGGGATCCCCACCACCAGCAGGATCAAAAAAAGTTGTGTTAAAATTTCTATCCGTTAATAACATTGTAATCGCGCCCGCTAAAACAGGTAACGATAAAAGAAGCAAAAATGCTGTGATAAAAATAGCTCAAGCAAATAAAGATATTCTATAAAAAGGTAAACTATTTGATCTCATATTTGTAATAGTACAAATGAAGTTTATAGCTCCTAATATAGAAGCAGCACCAGAAAGATGTAAACTAAAGATTGCTAAGTCTACAGCCCCACCTGAATGCGCTGTTATACTAGATAAAGGCGGATAAACCGTTCAACCGGTACCTACCCCTGCTTCACATAGTACAGAAGCTATTAATAATAATAATGATGGAGGTAATAATCAAAAACTGATATTATTCATTCTTGGAAAAGCCATGTCAGGTGCTCCAATCATTAAAGGTACAAATCAATTTCCAAATCCCCCAATTAATGCAGGCATCACCATGAAAAAAATCATTATGAACGCATGTCCTGTAACTATTACATTATATAAATGGTAATTATAATCTAAAAAATCAGAATTTGGACTAGCTAATGTGGCTCTTATGTATAATGAAAGAATAGTTCCTGCTATTCCAGAAATTGCTGCAAAAATTAAATATAGTGTTCCAATATCTTTATGGTTTGTAGAAAAAAATCATCTTACAATAAAATCATAAGGTTTAGTAATAGTTGAAGCCAATTTAAAATAAAATTTTTTGGACAATAATAAAAAAACATTTTATTTCTATTTTAATGTTTATCAATTACTTCTTTTCATCCCAGAAATATTTCCTTGACGAATTAATTTTAGAAAAATATGTCTCGAAAAAACTGTAAATTTGTTAAATCTTTTTTTATTTATGCCATGTAAACATTTGCGAATTGTTTTATGTTTGTAACTATTCGCTTGTAAGGACTTTACTTTTAATAATGCATTTCATCGAACCAAAACAAAATAATTCAAATTTGTCAAAATACATTTTAAAATATAATATTTTCCTTCTAAATGTTTTATGTTAGATCGGAGTTTTTTATCTTTTTTTAATAATTTTTGCATTTTAAGTTTTTTTGTATTTTTCTCATGGCGATAAAAATTCAAAAGTTCTATATTCCTGAGCTAATTCTAAATTTTCGTATACGACTCGATTTTTGATAATATTATATTTAGACTCAATAAAACCACTAAGTGGGAAATCTTTCCTTAATGGATAACCTTGAAATCCATAATCGGTTAAAAGTCTTGTCAAATTGTTCTGATTAGTGAAAAAGATTCCAAACATATCTCAAATTTCACACTCTCATCAAGAAGCGCCAGGAAATATTTTTTCAATAGAATTCACAGGAAACAATTCATTCACTAAAATTTTCAATTTTAACCTTGAATTAAATTTGACACTTAATAGTTCGTAAATAATTTGAAATCTATAAAGTTTTTCAGGATAATCTACCCCTACAATACACGTTAATATTTTGAAATTATATTTGAAGTGATTTTTTAGTATAATTAAAATTTCATTCGATAAATTAGTTGAAACAAGAAGACTACTTTCTTTATTATAAAGCTCTAATCTTATGATTGGTAATATTTTTATTATATTTTCACATATTAATAGCATTGAAAAATATTTATTTGTAACTCGTATATTTAATTTTATGATTAAAAATACTTTTAAATGTTATTTTAGAATTCATTTTTTTATTAAACTTAAAATTTTTTAAATCTTTTTCTAATATTTTAATAGACGTATATTTAATATAATTGCTTTGATTGAAAAGTAAGCTTCCATTGGACAAAACTTGAATTGATTTAAATCTTAAATGTGACATATTACCGATCAATTTCTCCAAAAACAATATCTTGTGTTCCTATAATAGTAACCACATCAGCTATTAAATGACCTTTAGACATATGGTTTAATGCTTGTAAATGAGCGAACCCAGAAGCTTTTATTTTACATCTGTAAGGTTTATTTGAATTATCCGAAATAAGATATACGCCAAATTCTCCTTTTGGAGCTTCAGTTCCTATATACGTTTCATTAGAAGCTATACTGATGCCATTTGTATAAATTTTAAAATGATGAATAATCGCTTCCATAGATTGTTTTAACTCAGTTTTTGTAGGTGGACATACTTTCGTATCAGTAGTTTTGACTAGACCTTGTGGAATATTATTTATACATTGAGATAAGATGTTTAAAGATTCTTTCATTTCTATTATTCGAAGCAAATATCTATCAAAGCAGTCACCATTATCTCCTACTGGAACTTTGAAGTTAAGCTCGTCATAAATTTCATATGGTTGACTCTTTCTTAAATCTCAATTAATACCTGATCCTCTTAACATAACTCCGCTAAAACCTCAATCTTGAGCATCTCTAGCAGATACTTTACCAATATCTACTAGTCTTTGCTTCCAAATTCTATTTTCTGTAAGCATTTCTTCAATTTCAAGTAATTTATTATTAAATTGTTCTATAAAAATATAAAGATCAGAAATAAAACCTAAAGGTAAATCTGAATGCACACCACCGGGTCTAAAATACGCTGCATGCATTCTAGCACCCGATACTCTTTCATAAAATTCCATTAACTTTTCTCTTTCTTCAAAAGCTCAAAGCATAGGAGTCATAGCACCTACGTCCATAGCATGACAGCCTACCGCCAGCAAATGATTTAGTATTCGAGTTATTTCTGCGAAAATTACTCTGATGTATTTGGCACGTTTCGGGATTTTACAATTTGTTAATTTTTCGATAGCTAAACAATATGAATGTTCTTGAGATAACATAGAAACATAATCTAAACGATCAAAATACGGTAATGCTTGTAAATAATTTTTATATTCAATAAGTTTCTCAGTGCCACGATGCAGTAAACCAATGTGTGGAACCGCTTTCACTACTGTTTCTCCTTTAAGTTCTAATAATAATCTAAGAACACCAGTTGAGGTTGAGACTAATTTTGATTAAAAACTCCCCTAAGAACTGTGCGTGCAAAATTATTTGCACACAGCTCCATTAAAAATTAAAATATTACTTTGCCCTTAACTTTAGTAAAACTTATAAATACAAATTTTTGAAAATCATAAAATAAATACCCTTTTTTGAAAATCTTGAGTTTTTGAACCAAAAATTCATTGAGCTATTCAAGTCTTGTTTATTTATTCATCTTGACCGAATTTGATGTAAATATAAATCTCACTTTTTTCAATGTATTCTGTAAACATTTTGTTTAAAAAATCTATATGAATTTCAAATTAATTTGTTCAAGCTGAGAATTGAATTGAATCTGGAAGGTTTGTTATAAAAAACAAATTTTAATTTTTTTTTTATCATCGTTTTTTGTTTTTCAAAGTATTTTCTATGTAAGCTACTTTTAAAATTATTTATTTTCTTAACTTTTGCATTTTTTAGCATAAATTCCCAAGATTTGTGGTTTATTAATGCGCGAACAAAAAACATATTTTTAAAAAGTATAGCGAAGTGATTAAAAAAAAATAGAAAACTATATTTTAAATGCAAGGAATAATACATTCGAGAATTCAAAATTTTATTATATTTTTTAATTTTTTGAGTTCATCCTAAAATAAATTTGATTTTACAAGTGAATCATCATAAATTTCTTAAAATTCTTTTATTTAAATTATATACAATTTGATTAAAAATTAATAATTGAAATGAATAATGATTAGTAAAATTGTACCTGAAAATCCGCGCTAGCTCTTTACATCTTTTTAAATAAATATTTCATAGTGGGAAATTGTTTAATGAAGATTGATTAAAAGAAGAAATTTTTATAGATACATCAGAGTTTTTCAGCTTATTACACAAATTATTATAAGATAATTTTTTTCGGATGAAAATTAACGGTTTAAAAACTAACACTAATAATTGTTGAATTCATTTATACTTTATTTTTAAATACTTCAAATTATAACTTTTATAATTTGGAAAATTTAATTCATTTATTAATTTTAATTTTTCTTTAAAATTCTTCACTAAAGGCTTCTTAAATAAAAAACTTCTTGAAAAATCATTTTCAAAAGTAAGTTTAAAAATGATTAATCATGTGGGGAATCTACGCGTCATTTTATTTTGAAATTTTTGTACAATTTTATCATTTACACTGTACTGGGCTTTTAGTTTTGCTAGTATTAATTGATAATTTAATATTTTCAGGGTAATGTTTTTTCAAGCGGTAGGTCATCTAAAAAAAGATTTTAAATTTAAGTTTGAATGAATACGTCGAATTTTAACAGTTATTTTTCGTTTTTTAGCCATTCAAAATTAATTAATTATTTTCATATTTAAATTATATTATCAAAGTAGGTAAATAGTAAAAAAGATTACACTTTCTACAAGAAGTTATTTTTATTATTACATAAAACATTTACTTTTTCAATTCTCTTTCTTTATTGCTTACGCTTTTATAAAGTTTCCATCTTAAATTAAAAAATCTCATATTTGGAATAAATGTAGGCTTGCTTAGTTTACGTAGTATTTAGCACAAAAAGTAAAAAAATTATGCTCATGTATAACTTTTTACAATGTGCTATGCCAAATTTAGATAAAAAATTACAATGTAAAATAAAGAATTCATTTTTTTAGCCATATTTATTAATGGATAGCAAATAAAATTAAATATTATATTTATTTTTTTTTCAGATCCTAATAAAAGTAAAATTTATCAATTTTAACGTTATCTGAGCTTTTTTTGATTAATTAATAGAAAATGTCGAAAATGAGCCGCTGGATGTTGAGGTCCGAAATTTAAAGTAAAATTTTTTACTTGTTTAATTAAATGTTTTTTTTTTAAAGTCATACTGAATTTTTAAGCTTAAGTAGACTCGAACTACTCTCCTTGCGCTTATCAGGCGCACGCTCTAACCAACTGAGCTATAAGCTTTTTAAATTATGATTAAATCTCAAAAAGGTTTAATTTTTAATCTCAATCTAGAGCTCTTACATATCAAACATAACAAAATCCAACCCCTAACTCAATTAAAAAATCAATCATAGACCAAAAACTTAAAAGATCTAATTTAGAAATAGAAATACATCAAGGAATTAAAAACATAATTTCAATATCAAAAATAATGAATAAGATTGCGATTACACAAAATTTTATATCGAACGTATGCCGAGTATCTTCATAGGGGTCAAACCCACATTCATAAGCTGATAGTTTTTCTAGTTCTGGATTTTGTCTTGCCAAAAAATATGATGCACCGATAATTAACACGGTTAAAATGATAGCAAATAATAAAAAAGTTAATAAAATTAAATATTCTTTTTTAATTAAAGAACTATTCAGGAATAACATTAGCTCCGTTGGACTGTACATTAAATTTAATTAAAGGAATAAATTAGTTTTTAAAGTTCAAAGTTAGTTAAACTTTAAATTTGTCATAATTAAAAAGTGATACTGAGCAGAAGGAACAGCTAATAAAACAATAGGCATAAATCCATGATTTACGCCGCATATTTCACTACATTGGCCAAAAAATACTCCAAAACGTTTTATAAACAAATTGGCTTGATTTAATCTTCCAGGACAGGCATCTACTTTTACCCCAAAAGATGGTATGGTTCAACTATGAAGTACATCTACTGCTGAAATTAGTAACCTCAAATGAGTATTTGTCGGCAATACTAGTCGATTATTTGTTTCTAAGTTTCGGAAAAATCCTACTGAGCTATTTTCTTTTAAAAATTCATTTGTTAACATATAACTAGCATATTTTAAATTATGGTTGTTAGAGCAAGAATTGAAATCTGATATTTCATAACTTCAATATCATTGGTATCCCAAAATTTTAATGGTTAACTCTGGATTTGAAATCTCATCTAAACTATATAATAAAGAAAATGATGGAGAAGCTAAACTTAATAAAATAAGGGCAGGAATTGACGTTCAAATAACTTCTATTAAATTTGAATGAGTAAAATTAGCTACATTACTGTTTGTCACTTCGGTAAAATTTTTTAAAATTATAAATAATAATCAAGCTACAAATAAAACAATACTAATAATTACGAACAATAAATGAAGATTAAATACATAAATACCTTCCATAGTTGTCGTGGCTGGGTCTTGAAACCCCATTTGATACATAACTGAACAATCTCCTAGCCAATACAAGGATAAAAAATTAACAAAATACAACATATTATTCTTTAATTTAGTTTTAATTATATAAAATTTTATTTATAAAAATGTAAATAAATTATTTGAAGTTACTATTCTTATTTATGTATTTAATCTACAATATATTAGCTTAACACCTTGGAAATTAAATTGTGCTACTTCACCCGTAAACCGTGATAAATAAAAATAATCAAACAACATCTACGAAATGTCAATACCAAATAGCAGACTCGAATCCAAAATGATGCTTGCTGGTAAAATGATTTAATACAATTCTAACAAACGAAACAAATAAAGCGATAGTACCAATGAAGTTCGGTAAGTTTTTCTTCCTTCTAAGCTATACATGATTTTTTAAAATCATATAGCTTTTTCTCTTTTTAAAAATTACTTGAATATGATGAAAATTTCTTATATCAAAATTAAATTCGATAGTTTTATTTAGAAGTTTTAGTCTTACTTTTCTATTTTAATCTAAGTATTTTTTTTAGTTCTACAAAGTGTAATGAATTACTATTAAATTTTTTCTTTTTTTTGCTGTAATATTTTTGCGAAGGATAAAAAGCTATCAGATAGATTTTTGTAATTCCAATAGATGTTTTACAAGAATAAACTACATTAGGAGCCAATGAATATTTGTGCATTACAGCTTTAAAATTAAGTTTATATTTTTTACTTAAAACACTTAAAAGAGAATATCTAAGAATTCGATTAAGAACATTTTTAACATCTTTTATGTTATCTGCACAACTGTAATAATTTCAAATACTTTTCGCTTTTAATGAAAACCAGGTAATAATATCTGGATCTTTTGAGGAGAGAAGAAAGTCAATTCCAACAGATTTAGTGATGACCTTATTCACAATTTTTAATGACCTAAGTTTTTTAAGAAATATGTTATTGGGAAATAAAATTTGAACTGAACTGCTCCCTACATATTGTTTATTCGGGCTTTTAATTTTATTCACTGGTAACTTCACTACATTTTTGTTAGAATTTTTGAATAGTATAATTTCTAATTCTTCCATATAAGCTTTTCTGACTTTAATAAATTTAGGAAGTAGGAAAGATTTAAAAGTCTTTTGTGAATCTTCATTTTTCACAATTAACTCTTTAGCTTGTTGAAATCATTTTTGCATCAAGATTTTGATAGACTTTACTCTTACTCGTTCCGCTAAAGCTCATTCTATTTGTAATGGAATATTCATTTGATTTACTGATTTTAGAATGAACGGAGAAGCAAGGATTTCCGATTCGATTTGAAAAATATTATTTTTTAGGCTTAAATAATTTGTGTTTGATTTCAGAAAGGCTTGACCTATCAGAAAAATAGAATTGATAACATTTTTATGTGTTTTAAGCAAAATTTTTTTTTGCATCTTAAAATGTTTGTTTAATTTCATGATTTTATTATGGTAAGCCGCTTTTTTAAGTCTATGGAGTCAAATGGATTTATTCGATTTAGTACTATACTTCTTAAAAAATATTCCTATTTTAAAACCTAAAAACATTATTGATGAACATAAAACACCGAATTTTTCTTTTTTAAAATTATTCGAAGGATGATCTAGTTGTAATTCATATTTAATGAAAGTTTGAACTAATTTCTGAATTTTTTGAACAAAAAATTTATTCATTCTAAAGCCAAATAAAACATTGTTAGAAAATCTTATATAATTAATTTTATGGAAATTTTTGTTTGAAATACTTGTTCTACTGTTTTGAGAGTGAATATAGAACGAAACAAACTTTTTTGGATCATATTTTTTTTTTAATTTGATAATAAATTTATCGAAAGAAGTTAAATGTACATTTCACAAAAAAAAAATAATACTAACTTGAAATAATTTAAATGACAAATCTTTAGGAATGATTTTAAAATTATTGATTTCAATCCTAAGTACCTTATGGAGTTTTAGTATAAACTTAGAATCATAAGTCATTTTTTTAACTTCATTTATTAATTTAATGTGATTTATTTTTTCAGAAATTTTAACTATATCAAATGATCAAAATCGATCTACTGAAGTTCAAGTTTTTTTAATAAATTTTAAACTTAAATGAATAGGTGAATTTGTACAAAGACGCTGATTTCTAATAAAAATAGGCTTTAAAATTCATTGTCTAATTTCATACATTTTTAATTTATTTTGAATTCTCACTCGAGAGGGGTTGGTTTTATCGAATAGCTTATCCGTAACTTTGAAATTTTTAAAACTGTCAAAATCAACTAATTGCCAAAAACTTACACCCTCATACATATATTGCATTACACGAAGTATCGCTCTTTGAATTATTTTACCTTGAAGACTTAATATAATAATAGTTTGTTTACTTTTTCCATCTCATTTATCCATAGAAATACGGAACATTTTCCCATAATTATCTTTTTTCAACTTTATTTTTAAAGATATTTTTTTGAATCAATTAAACTCAAATTTTTTAAAAATTTTAGACCAATTGTTTTTAAATACAGGGTTCTTTAAAGAGTTTTTGACTTCATCTCAAGCTTCGTAAATATTATTTACTGAATAAATAATAGAAAAAATATTTTTAAATTTGCCAAATCTTTTATCTATTTTTTTCTTTAGCAAAAACACTGTTGAAAAAAGACGCTTTTGTACGTTTCTTTGTATTTTATCACTCTCCAGTAAATGTAAATAAGAATTAACCTTTATTTTTAAATTTTTGCAAATTTTTTTTTTGCTAACCTTAAAATGCAATTTTTTAGATTGCATTTTTCAACCACCTTTTCTACGAGGGACGTATATAACTTTTCGATTTAATTTGTCAAATAAAATGTTTTTATTTTCACTGCTTTTCCCAAAAAATGAAGAATTATCATTATTTCACATTTCTAATTTATAAAATAAACGCAAAAAGTATAACAAATACTTTTGGGTGGTTCTACCCTTAAAATTAAAATCTAGTTTATTGAAGTACAAAGATGCTTTTTCAAAATTTAAAACTTTTGTTCTAAATTGTCTCTCTAAAGTCCATCATAGAAATTGTGTCCGCACAACGTGAAAACCATGAAATCCTGTTGCTAAATAAAAACACGATCCATATACACCATCACTTATATTAAAAGGTGAATTCATATATTCTAACACCTGTAAACAAGTAAATAAAACGGCTAAAATTAATGTAAGTAATAAAGATAAAATAGTTTGTTTTTTAGATCTTGCTAAAATAGCATGATGTGATCAAGTAATTGTTGCACCAGATGTTAAAAGAATGAAAGTATTCGCTAATGGAATTGTATAAGTATTTATGGTTGTAATTGCATAAGGTGGTCATACACCCCCAATAGTATAAACAGGTGCGACACTAGAGTGGAAAAAAGCTCAGAAAAACGCAAAAAAAAACATAATTTCTGAGGCGATAAACAAAATCATTCCCAATTTTAACCCTTTTTGAACAACAATCGAATGTTGATCTTCGAAAGTTGCTTCTCTAATAACATCTCTTCATCAACCATACATTACATAAAGGATGAATAAAAGGCCAGTAAGAAATAAGTGTCACCCTCCAATGTATTTATGCATGTACAATACTAAACCACTTGTTATCATAAACCCACCTAAACCACCTGCCAAAGGTCAAGGACTTGGATCTACTAAATGATAAGAATGAGTAGTTTTTAAATAATTAAATTGTTCTTTTCAAAATAAAGTATAAAAAACTTTATTAGTTTTAGTGTTTTTGTTTGCCGAAGAAATAAATGAAAATAAGGTTGACATGTTTTTAAGTTTAATTAAAACGTTTTTTAGATGTTTTAGCATTTGTATGAGTTCTTTGACCTCGAATAGGTAAACCTTTAATTTTTCGTAAACCTTTGTAAGATTTAATCAAGACTAATTTTTTCAAAGCAAATTTTTTTGATTTTTTTAAGTCACTTGCTAATTCTTTATTCAAACTTTCAATAGTTTTTATCAGTCTATTTATCTGTTCTTTAGATAAATCTTTTAATTTTAAATTCTTGGAAAAACCTAGTTTTCGACAAACAAATATAGCTCTGGATTTACCAAAACCATAAATATGTGTTAATGCTAAAAAAACTGGTTTATTCTCAGGAAGTTCTGACTCAAACAAATATACCATACAAGTTTAAAAATTATTAAAAGTATAAAAGTTCAATTAAATTATTTACACTAATGTGTAAAAAACTTAGAAAAATTTGTGGATAAAGCCCTATCACTAAAGTCCCGAGTATTAAAGGTATAAACAAGATAAATTCCCGAACACTTAAGTCTAGAAATTTACTTGTATATTGGGTTTTTAAATTTCCAAACGCGATTCGATTGAGCAATCAAAGTGAATAAGCTCCTCCAATAATAATACCTGTAGCTCCTAGAAATGTAATTGTAGTATTTACTTTAAAAGATCCTATTAAAATAAGTAATTCGCCAATAAAACTACTTGTACCTGGAAAACTTATGTTTGCCATAGTAAAAAATAAAAAAATAGTTATGTAAAGAGGCATTACTGTAGCCAATCCTCCATAGTATTGCACAATTCTAGTTCTATATCTATCATAAACGACACCAATAATTAAGAAAAGAGCGCTTGCAACAAAACCATGACTTAAACTTTGTAAAATAGCACCTTCCAAACCGATAGTATTAAAACTAAATATTCCTAAAATAACTAAATTCATATGAGCAATAGAAGTATAGGCTATAATTCGTTTAAAATCAGTCTGTCTAATAGCAGTAAAAGATGTATATATAATTCCAATAGCAGCAATTGTATATACCAAAGGAGCAAAAAAAAAGCATGCTTTTGGAAATAAGGGGAGCGAGAAACGAATAAATCCGTAAGTACCTAATTTTAATAAAACTCCTGCTAATATGACAGAACCACCCGTAGGTGCTTCCACATGAGCTTCAGGCAATCAAAGGTGTACTGGTATCATCGGTACTTTACTTGCGAAAGCTAGAAAAAAACTAAATCAAAGAAATTTTTGTTCAATTTTAGAGAAAGAAAACGTTAATAACGTTTCATAATCAGTACTTCCTACTTGGGCGTATATATATAAAATAGATATAAACATTAAAACAGAACCGAATAAAGTATACAAAAAAAAATAATAACTCGCTAAAATTTTACGTTCTCTAGAACCTCAAATTCCAATAATTAAAAACATGGGTATCAAAACACTCTCAAAAAAAATGTAAAATAGTAATAAGTCTAATATGCAAAACGTACCAATTAAAAGAAAATCTAAAAATAAGAAAGCGATTAAAAATTCTTTTAAATTAGTACTAATGCTATTTCAACTTGTTAATAAACATAATGGTATTAATAAAGTAGTTAGACAAACGAAAAACAAAGAAATACCGTCTATCCCGAATGTAAAATTTAAATTTAAGTTTGATAATCAAAAAAGTTTTACAACAAATTGGAATGAACTATTTGATTTTTGAAAAAAACCTCATAAAAGCAAAGAACTGACAAAAGATAAACATGAAAAATTTAATGCTATAATTTTTAATAATTTTTTTTTACTAGAAGGTATGAACAACAACAATAAATAAAATTTGACAAATCAATGATCTATTTTGGAATTATACTTGATATTTTTATATCATATAACTCTAAACTACGAATTTAATTTTCATAGTTGTTTTTATTCACAAAATCTATTAACATGAATTTTAGATAAATTGTAGTTAATTATAGAATTTTTTCATTACTTCATTTTCTAGTTTTTAAAATAACTTAAGAATAATGGTCTTTTGAATTTTCATTTTATGATTTAGAATTTAATATAGAATTTTTATTAAATGTTAAAACAAATTCGAATAAAGAGTATTTTAAACTTAAATGAAGAATTTTTTAGCATGATTTTTTAAACTAAATTTTTAATATTGTCAAAATGGATATGCTATTTTCTTTTTTAATTTTTATCTATCATTTCTTTTTTTTATTCTGATTCTGGTCTAATTAAAATAAATCCATTTATTTTATTATTTAAAATTTTAAATCGTAATGAAATTAAACCCGCACAATTCCAAAAATTGGAAACATTAAAGTATAAATTAATATATTTTTGAATAGTAACATAAACTTTGTTTTGAATTTACATTTTAAAGGATTCGAACCTATAACCGATAGTTTAGAAAACTATTGCTCTATCCAATTGAGCTAAAAATGCTTTTTATACATTTTCTAAAAAATATTTTAAACTTGAGAATAAAGTATGTAATGAAAAAGGGATTCGAACCCTTGGCACTTGGATTATGATCCCAAAGTTCTAACCAACTGAACTATTTCATTTTTTACAATAAATATAAGATAACTTTATAATTGATTAAGTACAAAATAGTAGGATTTACGAATAGATACATTAATAGGAAAATCAAAATACTTAAAATTAGAATTTTACTGCTTTTAATAGGATAATATAGTTTTCCAACTAAAAGATTTTCAAAGTATAAAACTTTAATAATCCTTATATAATAAAAAGTAGAAACAACACTACAGAGAATTGCTAATAAAGCTATGAAATAGAAGGATACGCCAATAACAGATAATAAAATATTCATTTTCGCTAAAAAACCTACTAATGGTGGTATACCAGCTATAGAAAACATAGTGAGGGAAAAACAAAAAGCTAATATAAAATTAGATTTTTTTAATAACACCAAATCACTTAATTCTTTGTTATATTTATTTTCAATATTTTTTCTTTTTAGTCTAAGTAATAGTACAATATATCAAATTCCTAAATTTGAAATCATGTAAATGAACATATAAAATAAAAGAACTTGAAGTCCCATAAAAGTAGTTGTACTAAAAGCGATTAGACAATAGCCCATATGACTTGTCGAACTATAAGCTAATAAAGTTTTTAATTTTCTTTGGGTTAACCCGCCTAAAGAACCTACAAAAATACTTAATAGGCCAATTCAAAGTGAATAAAATTGTCAGCAATCTTTTAAACTAAAAAAACTCTGGTAACAAAGTCTAGCTAGTAATACAAAAATACTTAACTTTGTAATTGTTGCAAAGAAAAAAGTTGAATTTGTAGGCGCACCTTCATAAACATCTAATGCCCATAGGTGAAACGGTGCTAAAGCTAATTTTATAAACAAACTGAATAAAATCAATGTCAATCCAAATTCAGCGAAACGAAAACTGAATAATTGTTCTAACATTAATAGCCCATTAACATCTAAAACGTGAAAAAGGCTCAATCCTTCATATAAAAAATTATCTGAATCTAAGTAAAAAATGGATAAGTTAAATAAATCTTGAAAATCAGAAAAACTGATTGTACCTGTTAAACCATAAATGAATGAGCTTCCTAGTAAGAAGAAAGCTGATGAAATAGCACCGGTAATGAAATATTTAATCCCACTTTCTACAGAATAGCTCGAAACTTTTTTAAAAGAAGCTAAAACATAAAATGCGAGACTAGATAATTCGATGGCGAGATAAGCTAGTAGTAAATCATTACTCCCACACATAATTAAAAGACCTAGTACAGCAAATAAAATAGTTAGCAAATATTCAAATGATACTAATTTTTGTTCTTTTAAAAAATTCGCAATTATCAGAAAATAGATGAGAGAGAAAAAGCAAATCGATATTTTAGTAAAAAAAGCAAAATAATCATTTACTATTGAATTATTAAAATTTGTAAAATTAAACATAAATAATTCATCATTTAATAGTAAGCAACTTGTCATAAATAAAATTAAAGCGATACATTCGCTTAGTGCTTGTTGAATTATTAGTAAATATAGGAAAATTTAAACCTTATTTAAGAGCTTAACGTGCAAAGAATAGTATTGCATTAAGTTCAAAACAAAACAAAGGAAAATACACCGATATTTTATGTAAAATTGGTGATGGGTCGGCCGTTTCGCTATTGAATTTTAGAAATATATTCGGGCGTTTTATTTATAAAAGTAATAGACAAATTTTTTTTTAATTCGTTTAACTATTATTTTAAATCCAAAAATTTTAATTTTTTACTGAGTTTTATATTAAATATAAAAAAAAATTATTGCGCTTTTATCACTTTTTACTTATTCTTTGGCTGATCGGAGTAAATGCATCTCAAAATTTTAACGGTTGAAATAATTTTGTGACTTTTACTGCTTAGAATAAAACAATTGTTAGCGTAATATTTTAAATTTCAAATTTTTATAAGCTTTCATATTCATAATATTTTTTTACATCATAAGTAATGTTTAAAAATTTGTCAAATGTCATAAATTTTAATTTATAAATTACGATTTTTGAATATTTTATTAGAGTAGAATATATGTTCTCAGCCGCACAACCATAAATATTATAGCTACTTAAAACAACAACGATTAAAATATAAATTGAACTAATGCCAATAAAGTATTCAGGGAACACTGTGAAAGAATGTAAGGTCACTAACAGTGGTAAATGTAATATTAATTTTTGTTTTATCATTAAATTCGAGATCTATTTTTGGAATAAAAACTTTGGATTTCTTGACAACTGCTTAAATAATGATTGTTCTAAAGTTTTTGAATTCATAAAAATGTTCGTTAAATAAACTACTCCAATTAAAATTAATAATAGTATAAAACCAGAGATTAAAAAATGAAAAACATAATAAGAATATAACACTTGGCCATATACTTCCACATCACTTACGGAATCAATTAAATCATATCAATTTTGATAAATATTCAGATAAAAGTAATTAGAATCATAATTATCATCAAAATTTAAAGATATTTCACGAAATAAAAAAACTAGTAAAAACCCTCCAAATACAAGACCCATTGGAAAGTATTTTATACTATTTTTTGATAAGTTGTTTAATTTTGATTCTAACATCATAATAGAAAACAAAAACAAAATTGCGATGGCACCTACGTATATTAATATAAAAAGAAGTCCTAGAAACTCACATTCTAATAAAAATAATAAAAACGCAGAGAATAAGAAACTGGCCACTAAAAAAAGTAATGAAAAAACTGGATGCTGCGATAGAACAACCATAGATGAACTAAAAACTAAGAATATAGAAAACACATAAAATAATATATTTAAACTAAACATTTCAAATGAAAGAAGTTTGACTTTGAAAACATTTTATATAAACAATTAAAAACTTTATAAAGGATTCCCTAAATTTGTATTAGTATTTTGTAAAAAGTTTTTAATATACACTTGAATTCTGCTAGATTTCAGGTAATTAATACGACATTAATGAAAAAAGGACTCGAACCTTTACAATTATTTAACAATAATTTGACCGTAATTCTTTCATTCTTTCCAGCTGCACGTTCCCGTACAGCTACCTTGTTACGACTTCATCCAAATTGTCAATTTCTCAATCAACTTGATAAAACAAATCTTCAAGCGAAACTAACTCTCCGCATGTGACGGGCGGTGTGTACAAGGCCAATTGACGTATTCACCGCGACATGCTGATTCGCGATTACTAATGATTCCAACTTTATGTAATCGAGTTTCAGATTACAATCCGAACTGGAAAAACTTTTTAAGATTAACTAAAGATTAAACTTTTGTAACTTTCTGTGGTTGTTTTTATTGTAGCACGTGTGTAGCCCAATTTATAAGGGTCACAATGACTTGACTTAGTTCTCACCTTCCTTTAATTTATTATTATCAGTATTTTTAAAGTAATTTAAAAAATTTTTACTTATTTTGAAAGAATATAAACAATAAAATTAAAAATAAGAGTTTCGTTCGTTGAAGGAATTAACCAAACATTTCAAAACACGAACTGACGACAGCCGTGCAACACCTGTAAAATTTAGACCTTCATTTAAATATCAAAAACATTAAAAATTAAGTCTTAAAATTTATATCAAAAATTGGTAAGGTTTTGCGCGGAGTATCGCATTAAACCACATGCTCCACCATTAGTATTAGCCCCCGTCAATTCCTTTGAGTTCCAATCTTGCGACCGTACTCCTCAGGCGAAGTGCTTATAGTGTTAACTTAATAATCTAACTAAAATTTTTTAAGATAATTTATATTAAATTACAGCACTCAGAATTTACAGTAGTGGACTACTAGGGTATCTAATCCTATTTGCTCCCCACACTTTCGTCCCTCAACGTCAGTTTTTACCAAAAAATTGCCTTCGCTATTGACATTCCTTTATATATCTTTAGATTTTACTCTTTCATATAAAATTCTATTCTTCTGTATAAAACTCTAGTAAAACAGTATTAAAAGTTTGTTTAAAGTGAGGCTTTAAAATTTAACAAATAACTTATTTTACAGTCTACGGACCCTTTACGCCCAGTTATGATGGATAACGCTTGCCCCTCCCGTATCACCGCGGCTGCTGGCACGAGTATTAGCCGGGACTAAAACTTCTTTAAGTAATATCATTATTATTCTTAATGAAAGAAATTTACAACCCAAAAAATATAAAGGCCGTCTTCATTCAGATAGTATTACTGGATCAAACTTTCGTTCATTGTCCAATATCCCTCACTGCTGGCCAAAAATTTAGCCTGGACCTTATTTCAGTTCCAGTGTGGTTGGTCATTCTCAAAAACCAACTAAAGATCACAGGCTTGGTAAACTGTTAAAATTACCAACTACCTAATCTTATACAAACCCATCTTTTAGCGGAATACACTTAATTCAAGTGTAACCTTTATGAATTATTTAGAATTTAAAGAATTATAATATAATTATTCTTGTTCTAAACTAAAAAGGAAGCATTTTGTATTTTCCTCACCCGTACGCCACGAAAAAGTTTCGTTTGACTTGCATGTGTTAAGTATACTACTAGCGTTTATCCTGAGCTAGGATCAAACTCATCTTTTAATAACTTAAAATATTTGAATAAAACTAAGTTATTTAAAATTAAAATCTATTTTAAAAAATTTGTATCTTATATAAATCTTAAAAAGTTTTATGAATAAAATTTTTAGTACTTGTCAGCTGAAAGTCTTTAAAACTCTTACACTTCAAGCCTATCTATGTAATAATCTTTTACATTTTTTAAAAATAAGTTTTAAGGTTAGTTTCTTGCTTAGATGCTTTCAGCAATTATCTATTAAGAATGTAGCTACTCGACGGTGCTATTAGTCTAACAATCGATTCACCATAGATTCTTTTTTCCTGGTCCTCTCGTACTAAGGTCTAATCCTTTCAATTTTTAATACTTGCGGTAGATAGGTAGGGTCGAAAGTCCGAGTTACCCCAGACCAACTCCCTCCAAAACCGTGCTTGCGCCTTTCAGCGCACACGGCTCCTCACACTATAATCTGGAAACCTATTACGGTTTGCACTGTTTCAAAATTCTTGTTAATACTTTTTATAATCATGACAAGATGACGCATGTACTAATTGTAAATTAGATATGATGTGTTTACCACCTTTTGCTATGGGTTTAATATGGTCGGTTTCAATGATATCGCCGGGGAAGAATTTAAGATTGCATATAGCGCACTTATCTTCTTGTCTCTTTAATAATCTTGTTTTCATTTTAGTTTTCAAAGATGGTGTGATAGATCTTCTAGACCAATAATAAATATTTCCGTTATAAACCGAAACCTCTCCTTTTATCTTAACATACTTTGCGATACTATAGCCTTTAGATATCTCACGATATCCGCCGATTGCTAGAGTCTCTTTGCTAGGTTTAGTATAAGAGAGTTGGAGTTTGCCATTAACTCTATGCCAGAATTTCCGGTACCCTATGCGTTTATTAGGTACTTGAAGCTTACGTTTTGCCCAGTATAGCAGTTTTTGAAATAATATGTGGTCCATAGACGCAGCTATATTAGTAGTCAGGATATGAGAGAATTTAAAGTAATTCACCCATCCAATAATCATAGGATTTAACTTGCTAATTATATATGATTGCTTTGCCGTCTTAAATTTCTTTAAGAAACCATCGATCTTACGAAAGTGTTTATTTCTACTGTTTTTACTAGGGTAAGTAAGTAGTCTGTATCCAATTCGTTCTTTATGGGAAGTAAGAGAACTCCTGTGGAACGTATCAAAATGTTTTATCGTAAACCCCAAAAAGTCAAAGCCAGGTTTTTGCGACTCAAAAGGTAATCGGGTGTGAACAATTTTAGTTTTAGCTTCACTTAATTCAAGACCTCGTTCTGCTAGAAACCTATTTAGTATTGTGCGACAGGATTTAACAACTTCAAGATCCCTGTGCATGATTACTAAATCATCGGCATACCTAATGAAATGTATTGCTTTTCGTTCAACTTTTTTATGTTGTCTACACCCGCAGTGTTTTTGCCACGGTTTAATTGTGTGACTTTTCGAACCGCTAACTTTTTAAAATCGTGTGAATTTAAAATCGTTTTTTGAAGTTTTCTGACTTTTTTCATATTATTTTCCTTTTTAGCAGCAAAAATCTTATATTGTAAATTATTTAGTCGTAACTGTATTTTCTTCCAGTCCACATCTTTCCACACGAAGCTTTCAGGGCATGAACAATTAGTTTTAAATACAGCATGACTTATATACCTTTCTGTGCCGTATACACGAAATTTAGCATTCAATTTATATATCTTCATAATACAGATTAAAACATGTGCGACGTAAGTCTGCATATCTCGGGCATTACCCCCCGTTCTTTTCAAACACTAGTCTAGTCAGTTCCAGATAAGCATTAGCTTCCTACATCGTCCCTCTTAAAACTATCATACCTATAATCAGGCAGAAGGGTCACAAGTACCCTCTAAGTTTTAACCTTAGCTAGCAATTGTCCTACTGTGTAGCCACAGCTAAATAATTCTAAGTTACTTCGTTCCAAATTTTGCTTTAAATGTAAACTTTAGGGTGCACCTTTATGCCGAAGTCAAAGTGTTAATTGCGACGAAGCGGCTCCTTCTTGCGCACTTATATGACTTTGTTCGATAATTTTTTGAACATAGTGTAGCCCATTTAAAATGAGCAATCAATCCGAAAACTGATTTTAGAGACCACTACAAACAGTTAACGACACATCAGACAGTACTTTGTTCTCTCTCCTTATATTAAGGTGTCATGCAAGATCAGCATTTCATTGGCAAAAGCCATAAGAGTGTTCTCTACCCCACCCATATAGAGTGATCGTTAACGAGTTAACTTTCAACACTAACGGGAGTATGATTCACTTGCTCGCGATTTGTAAGGGTTATACCTCTATGATCAGACACCTTTACACGCTTTTATGCCCTGCTTGGATTTTAGAGTTGCTAAGTCTAAGCACCGGGCGGACCTATCAAGTAGGCCGGTTATATGCTTTCCACCAATTAACAAGTGAGCGTATTATTAATACGCAATCAAAATTTAGTTCTACCTCAGAAGAGGCAGGTATATCTACGAATCGTTTTCATTAATTCTTTATATACAACAAATCGCACGGGACCAAACTGTTTTACAACGTTCTAAACTCAGATCATGTACCGTCTTTCTTGGCGAACAGCCAAACCCTTGGAACCATTTTCAGCTCCAGGATACGATAATCCAACATCGAGGTGCCAAGCCAACCCGTCGATAGGGTCTCTAGGGGATGATTAGCCTGTTATCCCTAACGTACCTTTTATTCGTTGAGCGATGATCTTTTCCATTCAGAGTCATCGGATCACTATAACCGACTTTCGTCCTTGTTTGATTTGTCAATCTTACAAATAAGCAAATATATACTATTGCGCTTACGAATTGATAATATATTCAATTCAAATTTACCTTTGTACGCCTCCGTTACTCTTTTGTAGGCGACCGCCCCAGTCAAACTACCCATTATAAACTGTTTTAAAAAATTAGTAATAAAAAATTTTAAGAGTGGTATTTCATATTATGTTTTAACAATTTACTTTCATAAACGTTATCTATATTGATTAAAATCAATAAACTCCCACTTATTCTATACATAATAAATTTTATTACAATATATAATTATAGTAAAGGTGTATAGGGTCTTTCCGTCTAGCCGCTTGTATTCCGCATCTTCACGGAAAATTCAATTTCACTGGATATATTTTAGAGACAGTAGGACAGTCGTTACGCCATTCGTGCAGGACACCAATTAAATGCCAAGGAATTTCGCTACCTTTGGACTGTCAAGGTTACAGCCGCCGTTTATTGAGAGTTCAAAAAAAAGCTAAATAACTTTTTTTTTTAATTTTACAACACTGGGCAGGCGTCAGCCTCAATACATCTTTTTACAAATTAGCAGAGACCTATGTTTTTAGTAAACAGTCGCTGTCCTTAATTTTGTGTCAACTTTATTTGGTTGCCCAAATAAAAGTCACTCCTTCTCCAAAAGTTACGGAGTCATTTTGCCGAGTTCCTTTAAAATATTTCTTCCAAACATCTTAGTTTACTAAACTTGTCTACCTGTGTTGGTTTAAGTACGGTTTTATATTTTATACTTTTTCTTGAAAATACTATAAAACTTTTATTTTAACTATTAAATAAAAATTATATTCATATTTTGTCATATTAAAATAATGTATTCTCATTAAACTAAACTTTCGTCTACATTCTTAGAGACCGATTAATTTTTATCAAAACGGATTAACCTTGTTTTGAAAACCTAAGACTTAAGATGACAATGATTTAAACATTGTTTGTTGTTACTCATATCAACATTTTCAATTCTGATCTTTCCAATTTATATTTCTATAAACTTTCATCAATTTACAGAACGTTCTGCTACCATTTTTAAATTAAATCTACA
This sequence comes from Gracilaria vermiculophylla, assembly GCA_019155205.2. NCBI lineage: Eukaryota > Rhodophyta > Florideophyceae > Gracilariales > Gracilariaceae > Gracilaria > Gracilaria vermiculophylla. The sequence goes on along the minus strand of JAHNZQ020000001.1, from coordinate 437,903 downwards.
GTTTCGGTAAAATAGTTTAAGTCCCTAAACATTTTTAATGCAAAAAAACTAAATCAGGAAACTGTTACGCACTTTTTAAAGAATGGCTGGTTCTAAGCCTATCTACAGATTGTCAGCATTTTATTACATTTTTTTCACTTAACTATTTTTAAGGACCTTAACTATTAGTTTGGGCTGTTTCCCTCTTGACTAAGAATCTTAGCATTCATAGTCTGTTTAATTAAAGTCTTTTAATTTTTATTCGAAGTTTTAATAAACTCAGTAAGATTTTCATCCCCATAACTTATTAAGAGCTCTACCTAAAATTAAAGAATTTTAATTACTCTACTTAAATAGATTTCGCAGAAAACCAGCTATCTTTAAGTTTGATTAGCCTTTCACTCCTAACCACAAATCATCCCAGTATTTTTCCACATACACGAGTTCGGTCCTCCAATAAATGTTACCATTTGAAATTCAACCTGTTCATGGTTAGATCACTTAATTTCGGGTCTTATTTTGGAAACTAATAGCATTTTAAAACTCAATTTCTTTTCGCCTATTCGTAATAGATTAAGCTCGCTACCAAAATAAACTTGTTGATCCCTTATTCAAAAGGTAAGCTATTACTTTTTTTTTAAAGCTAAAACTGCTTGATAGCATTAAATTTCATTATCTTTTCAATTTTCGAAAATTCTTTTTCACCTTTCCTTCACAGTACTAATACACTATAAAACATTAAAACTTTTAGATTGTGAGGATGGTCCCCCAAAATTCAAGCAACACATGACTTGTACCGCTTTACTTAAATTTAAATTTTTAACTTTGTTGCTTTACAGGGCTTTCTTCTATGGCTAACAAAATATTAAACTAAAAATTAAAAAAATTTACAACCTTTATTATGTTCGCTCGCCACTACTTACAATATCTCGTTTGATTTCTATAAATAGTTACTTAGATGGTTCAATTCACTACATTTTATTATTTTAATATTCGAAATTAAAATAAACTTTAATATTACAAAGTTTAGTTTTCTAATTACAGAAAGTTATAGTTCACAGCAAATTTTATTTGCTCGTTATAATTTTTCATTGTCAAATGTCTGTTATATGTTTTTAATGTTTAGGAATTCATTTAATGCTTATAATAACTTTTTAAAAGGCGAATAATAGGACTCGAACCTATGACTTTTAGAACCACAACCTAACACTCTAACCGACTGAGTTATATTCGCCAATAATATGTGATTATTTTTTGTAAAATTCATAATAAAAAAAATTGAGTAGGAAAATTAAAATTCATAAACGATAATCAATGAAAAACTCAAAAAATAATCATATTTCTAAAAAACCAAAAAATAAAGTCATTGCGATTAATATAATTAAACTATAGTGGTAAATGTAATTGGTTTGCATATTGTGAATGTTAGAACTGATTTTTGAAACAGAAAGAGATAAACCGGTTGGACCTAAAATTTCAAAAATACCTCGATCAATCTTGTTAGGTCAGAGATAAACCTGCCTATAAAACCGTGCGTGATTATTTCTAATCACACGGCTTTTTTTATTTTTTTAAATAAAAAACCCAATTTGGGATTGAATTCTAAAACAAGTATTTCATTATTTTTAAATTTATGAAATCAGTTATAGTCTATAAATTTTTTCTAGTTTTGAAAAAGTTAAAAAATTACTGTTAAATATTTTACTTTTGTTATTTATTCATTTTAAACTAGGATATTGTACTAGTAAAATTGATCTAATTTTGTCATTGACTTTATAAAAGTGATAGAAATTCGGAGACATTGAATGTTTTTGGATACATTTTCGAATACTTAGTTTATGTTTACTAGCTAACGTACTAAAAAGAGCATACCGTAACATTCAGTCCAAGACTTTTTTAACGTCTCGAATATTTTCCGAACACTTATAATAATTTCAAATACTTTTTGCTTTTAATATGTATCAATTGATAATATCTTGATCTTTCAAAAAAATTAAAGACTTAAAATTTGTAGGATTAAAGTTAGTTTTATGGATAATACCGAAAAGTCTAAATTTGTTTATAAGATATTTTTTAGAAAATAGAATTCTAATGGGACGAGAATTAGAATTAATTTCTCGTATAAATTTTTTTTTTGTTTTGTATTGTGCGATGTTTTTAATAATATTTTTTGTTATTTTTTTACTAAAATTTTTGGAAGAAATAATTTTAAGTTCTTTAAAGTACATTTCCCTAGCTTTAACAAAACTTGTAGAAAAGAATAATTCAGAAACCGTTCTTAATTCCAAAACATTTTCTTGATTGGCTAAATTTTGAGCGTGTTTTACTCATTTTTCGGTAACATTTTTTAAAATGTTCAAATTTTTTTGTTCTACTAATGCCAAGATGTTATTTAAGTTAATATTTTTTTCTTCAAACATTAACGGATTAAATCATTGTTTGGCTTTAATGTTTGCTAAGCTGTTTTTTAAGCTGCGAATCATTTTAGTTTTAACTCAATGAATTGGAATTAAATGAGCCTTTACTTTTTTTTTTGAAATATAATTACTAATAATAGAAGACTGATTAAATTTTTCATAAAATTTTAAAAGTATTTGTTTTTGCATTTTTAAATATTTTTTTGACTCATTTATTTTTTTTTTTTGCAACTCAGCTTTAAACTTATAAAATTTAATTAACTGTTGAGGTCTATAACTATACTTAAAAGGATATAAACTAATTTCAAAGTTTAAAAATGTAACTGGTTTTGAAATACCATGAATTAATTTTGATTTTGTACTTGACTTTTCATAATTTAAGTTTAATTTAATGAAGTTTTGAATCTTATTTGTAATTTTTTTTGCTAATGATTTATTCATCAAAAAGCCAAATAATATATTATCAGCGTATCTTGAATAATAGATTTTAACCGTTTGCTTTGGTACAATATTTACACTTAAATTTTTAATATTAGCTTTTTTTTTGAACTTTTTTGAATTATTTTCATAAGATTTTAAGTGAAATATATTTTTTTCAATTAATTTAGTCTGTAATTTACAAATATAATTGTCTAAAGAAAATAAATAAATATTTAACAGAAGAAAAAAAAAGGCGTTATTTTTTAATATGTTTGAATATTTATAAGCAAACTCACTAATGTTATGTTGCAACAATTTACGAAGTTCTTGAATAAATTTTGAATCATTTATCTTCTTTTCAATTTTAGAAATAAGTTTGTCCTGATTAATTTTATTGAGAATTTTAACAAAATCTAGAGATCAAAACCATGTAACAGGAAATCAAGTTTTTTTAATCACTTTTAAAGTCGAATAAATAGAATTATTATATCGACAACCAAAAAAATTATAACGGAAGACAGGTTTTAAAATTCATTTTTTTATTTCATATATTTTTTTGTTTTTTTTCAATTTAACACGTTTTGAATTGCCATTGAAAGAAAAGTCATTAAAACTTGTGAATATTTTATATTCTACTTGTTCTCAAACACTAATTCCTTCATAAATTTGTCGTAAAACTTGAAAAATAACTCGTTGAATAATTTTTTCACAGAAACTTTCAATAATTAAAAATTTTTTGTTATTTATGTTAAATAATTTTTTATTTTTAAATTTGTGAACTCCAAAATTAAGTTTGTTTGATATTCTCAAAAATCAATTAAATTCCAAATTTGTTAGAATTTTGGTATGATTGTTTTGTCAATTTAAGTTATTTGGCTTATCTCTGATTTCATAATAAGCTTTACGCAAATTTTTAATGGAACATACAAGATTAAATATATCTTCAAATTTTTGGGTTTCTTTTTTAAATTTATTTTTTAACGGATAAACATCCGTGGAAAAAAATTTATTCTTATAAGTATTAAGTTTATTAAAAGAAATAAAAACCAAATTTACATTCAAAACTTCATAAGATTTTTTAGTAAATTTATCCTTAAGGTAACATTTATTATGAGACCTAATACTAGACTCGCAATTGAAAGGTGATGATTTTTGTCGATTTAACTTATAGAATAGAATATTTCTATTTGTGTCATGTAATAAAAATGAAATAATTCATTTACATTTACCCCTTTTTTTCAAAAATAAAATTGAAGATAAAAATGAAAGGATTGAATATCCTCGAATCGAGTTGTTCCTAAAGTTAGAATCTAAAATTCTTAAGTTTATCAATGCTTTTAGAAAATGTACTCACTTTTTTTTGATTTCTTTCCGGAAACCGTTTCAATTACTGTTCGCTCGCACTTTGTAACTCGTTGAATAACCAAATTTAAAAAAAAATTGACCTAAAAACTCTGCGTATATCTTATCAATTAACCATTTTCGATTTAGGAAGTAATAAATTTTTTTACCTACTGTCGATGTTTTTAAAATGAATAAAAACCGAGACTTAAAAATGTAAAATAAAAAAGCAGAAAAAAAACCTACCAAACTTAAATTAACAGGCAAAGTTTTGTAAAATACATCTATAAACTCGGCGTCGAAAAGATTAAAATTTTGTAAGCTTACATATATTGCTGTTCCGAAAAACGAACTACCAATTCCTACAATCATATCTTTAGTTAAATAACCTATTAAAATACTTGGAATTGCTAGACAACCTAAAGCAAAGCAAATTTGAGGTCCTGAATCATAGGCGAAACAAATAACTTGTTTATACCCATTAGGTTTGGATAAAAATGTTAAATAACTTAGTCTCATAGAATAGAAAGCTGTTAGAAAAGCTCCTAAAGTACCTAAACCATAACTGAAAATTCCTAGTGAATTATATTTACTATAAGATATCTCTAAAATTAAATCTTTAGAGTAAAAACCAGTTAGGAAAGGAAAACCGATTAATGCTAAAGATCCAATAACTATCATACTATAAGTAAAAGGCACTAGATTTTTTAATCCTCCCATTTTTCGCATATCTTGTTCATCATTCACTGCATGTATTACTGAACCTGCTCCTAAAAAAAGTAAAGCTTTGAAAAAAGCATGGTTTGTTAGATGAAAAAAACCAACAGAGTAATTTGACAAGCCACATGCAAATACCATATAACCTAGTTGACTACATGTAGAATAGGCTATGACTCTTTTTAAATCATTTTGAAGTAAACCAGTTGTTGCAGCAAAAAAAGATGTTAAAACTCCTATAATTACTACATATTCTAAAATATATGGAGTATGTTCATAGATAAAAGAACTTCTAGTTATTAGAAAAACTCCCGCTGTAACCATTGTAGCCGCATGAATTAATGCAGATACAGGTGTTGGACCTTCCATTGCGTCTGGTAATCAAGTATGCAATGTTAATTGAGCAGATTTACCTACAGCTCCAATAAACATAAACAAACTAATAGTGTTTAATAAATTTATTTTAAAGTTTAAAAAACTAATTGTAGTAGTCTTAAAAAAAGGTGTTATCACTGCAACTGTACTATAATCAACAGCTTTATAATTAATAAAAATAAGAAGAATTGCTATAAGTAAACCAAAATCTCCGATTCTATTTAAAATCATTGCTTTTATAGCAGCTTTATTAGCTTGAATTCTTGTAAATCAAAAATTAATTAATAGATAAGAACATAAACCTACTCCTTCTCAACCAACAAACATTTGTAAAAAATTATCCGCACTAATAAGAATAAGCATAAAAAAAGTAAATAAAGATAAATAAGACATAAATCTAGGTAAATGTGGATCATGAGACATGTATTCTGTTGAATATAAATGCACTAAAAATGAAATAAATGTAACAACTACACACATAGATACTGTTAAACTATCAAACATAAACCCTCAATCCACATGTAATACTTCTGAGCTTATCCAAGTAGAAAGCTTAATATAAACAAAACAACGCCCTAAACCTACCTCGTAAAAAGCTAAAAGTGAAAGTAAAAAAGATATGAATAAACAACTAGTTGTTAAAATTGCAGACCCATTAGATCCTAAATATCTGCCGAAAAAACCAGCTAGACAAGAACCGATAATTGATAAAAAAATTAATAGTAAATACATTTTTAAATATAGAAGTTGAAAATGAAATCAACTAATATCGAATATAGTTTTGAAATTCTCATTTTTAATAATTCTTTTATTTATTCCATAAACTACTATTTAAAGTTTTTTTTGGAAAAAGTGGGATTCGAACCCACGATATAAATTTTTTTCATATAAAGATTTAGCAGATCTTCGCTATAAGCCACTCAGCCATTTTTCCTTTCTAATTTTAATTAACTTCTAAAAGTCAAAACTACAATTTTGTAATAAAAAAAATTATTTGTAAAATCGTACTAATTTAGTTTCAATAATTCCAATCATTGGAATTAATATTAGAAAAAATGCAAAATAGTAAAATGTAGCAATTTGACCTAATAAAATAAAGCTATTTCGAACTGGTTTTTGACCTACTCATGTTAAGACGATAAAGTCTGCTATGAAAAATCAAAAACAAAATTTAAATACAGGTCTAAAAGTGGTATTACGCACATCAGATGTATTAGAAAATGGAATAACTAAAAAAACTAAGATAGCACCAACCATAGCTACAATACCACCAGCTTTGTGAGGGATGCTTCTTAAAATTGCATAATAAGGTAAAAACTGTCAGTGAGTATAAAGACTTATTAGGCCTTATTTCCTCTGACCAGAACTGTACGAGCACCTTGCAATGCATACAGCTCCCTATGGATTGTTATAACTAATCGAGTAAAAAAAAAGAGAAAATATTATTACGAAATCATGGGTTTTTCTGGCACCAACATGCGTAATAAGTAAGAGTCTTGAAATAAATTGCTTTTATGAAGCACCAAATGACAATTCTCATGCAAAAGTACTTTATTTTTACGAGACTCATAAGATTTTTTATTCAAGTTAATCTTATTTGATACACTACGTGACACTAATTGATGAATATGCAACTTAGATGAACGGGACAGAAGAAGCTTATCATCCATCTGCTCTTTACAAACTAAACATAAACCATTTTGCTCATCATGCAACTTCACTTTTAAATCAGATTTTAACCGTTTGATAAACAACTCACTTATACTTTTTTTAAAACTATCTTGAAAGGCATAGTAATTTTGTTTACGCATTTTAGAATCTAAAAGAAATGAAGTTATTGATAGCCTAAAAAAGGTATCTTGACAATACCAGATGTAAACATACTTAGCTATTTTAGATGAATTTTTAACATACTGCAACGCACGAGGTTGCCATTTTTTACCATTTGGGTTTAGTTTACCTAAACCAAAAAAATTGTATACTACCCACTTTGGTCTTAACAAACCTTTATATCGAAATTTTTTAACCAAAGTTTTTCTTAAATATTTAAAGACATAATTATCAACCCTTTTTCCATAGATACATCCTTGGCTAAAATAATAATAGGACCCCCAGCCTAATAACACAGAATTGATTTGTTGAAAAGATTTGTAAATTTCATTACGAGGCTGGTGAAGAATTCTTTTTATGGTTGCTTTTAATCGTTTTTTTATGTCTTTAACTTTCTCTGAGCTAGGTCTAAGTATAATGCCAAAGCCCTTATTCCCTTTTTTCAAAGAATAAAGATTTTTCATGTTGGAAAGTATAGGACTTCGTTTGAGTTGATCTCTTGTCATAATTAAAAACTCAAAACCTAAAAACTGAAATTTTACTTTGGATTTTATACACACAAAAGATTTTGTTTTTTTATCGTTCAGTGACAAACCAATTCTTTTTAAATTTTTTCTTAATTTGGCCAAATGACGGTAAAAAATTGCTTGATTATTTGCAATTAATATGATATCATCTGCATAAGAAAAAATATCTGCCCATACTTTTCGTCTGTCTTCTCTTCTTTCTTTTAAAATGTTTTCAGGAAAAGCATTAGAAAGTAATAAGTTTGCAATACTTGGGCTTAAAATAGAACCTTGAAGAACTCCCCGATTAACTTTACCTAAATTTTTAAAATCGCGATTTTCGTCTAGAATATTAGGCGTTAACCAGCGTAAAAGTAGAAAACGGTACTTTTTAGGGAAAGGATATTGTTCCAAAATTTGGTGGTGAAAAAAATTATCAAAACATTTTTCAATGTCAACAGAACACAAGCACATTTGCTCAATATGTTTAGCTTGATTTAGTTTGGCATAAACACTGGCGACAGCCATTCTGGCATCACGCCCTTTACGATAAGCAAAAACTTCAGGTTTTAACACCTCTTCAATAAGCACGTCTAAAAAATTTAAAAACATACGTTGTAAAACCTTGTCCGCAGGCATACTTATACCAAGTGATCTTTTACCTCCATTAGCTTTAGGTATTTCAACCATGACTACTTTGCATGGGGGCAATTTCGAAAGATTAATTAACTTAGTTTGTTTTAACAAAACAAATTTATCAGACTTTCGACTAAAATCGCTATAACCGACTTGAAAATAACTACTGCTCTTGGATTCACTCGAAACTTTATCAATTGAAAATATTCGATTTCTAATATCGAAAACATGAGAAACTATAAAATCAAGTCGTTGCTCTCTTTTGCAACGTAAAATTTGATTTTGCACATTTTGAACGTAATTATTTATACCCTTACGTTTTATCAGGCAATCGGTGGGCCAGTTGTCACTTTTCAAATCTTCTAAAATTGAACGTTTTAAACGTTCTGACTCTATTTCTACCGCAGAAGAAAATTCTCGAGATAAACTTTTAGTGTTTACAAAAGAGTCCATTAGAAAACACGCCGGAGAAACTCCATTGCATTTTCTTCGCAATTTCAGCAAGGCGGAGCCATAGCTAATGACGTACTTCCTTACTAAAAAGGGCTTATCTACAAACGCTTCATCTAAAAAAATATTATTCTCCACTTGCTTCTTTGAGGCGATATTTTTCTGTGTAAAAGAAAAATTTGCATGAATGCTACATATCTGAACTCCGTACTCGAATCCGTTAATCATGCGATTTTGAACAGGAATTTTTTGTAAAGAGAAGTTAACATAAATTTAAATAGAAAAACAAAATGAGTATTACAAAAGAATTGACAAGTCAAAATGTCTGAGCTACACCTTTTTAAAACAAAACGAGCTCTCACTCTACAAGTGATCAATATTAAAAACTTCTTAAGCAGGGATTCCACCGAATGATATAACTCTATAATTAGCAAAGTTATAGTATCACTAAGCATAATAAGAAGTTGAGTAACTAAACGTAAAACTTTTGTAGCTAAAGACAGTACGTTTGAGAAACAAAAAAAAAATATTTCTACTCTGATAGCGCGCGATAAAACTTCCCGTTCATATCATTCAGGTACCACGTGAGCTGGAGTTTCTAATGGATCAGCTGGAATATAATTGTCTGGATGATTCAAAGTGTTTGGAAAATAAAAAACAAAAGTAGCAAAAAAAATTAAAAAAGAACAAAACGCAAAGATATCTTTCGAAACAAAGTAGGGATAAAATGGTATATCATCAATACCGGTATCTGAACCCACTGGATTATTTGAGCCTTTTTTATGTAGAAGTGCTAAATGAATTAAACTTAAACCTGCAATTAAAAAAGGTAATAAAAAGTGAATACTAAAAAATCTATTTAGAGTAGGATTATCTACTGTGTAACCTCCTCAAAGTCATTGTACTATATATTTACCTGCGACTGGAATAGCGGTTACCATACTTGTAATTACAGTTGCTCCTCAAAAGCTCATTTGACCTCATGGTAAAACATATCCAGTAAAAGCTGTTCCCATCATTAATAAAAAAATAATTACTCCAGAACATCATAATAGTTCTCTTGGGGCCATGTAAGAACCATAATATAATCCTCTTGCAATATGAGAATATACTACTATGAAAAACATGGAAGCACCATTAGCATGTATGTAACGTATTAATCAGCCGTTGTTCACGTCTCGCATTACGTATTCTACACTACTAAACGCTAGATCAATATGTGGAGTATAATGCATTGCTAAAAAAATACCTGATAACATTTGGATTATCAAACATATACCTGCTAAAGATCCGAAGCTTCAAGCATACGTTAAAGAAATAGGAGAACTATAATGAATAAGATGATTATCAAAAATGTCAATAAGATAATTTTTATTTACTCTTGGTAAATTTACTGGTAATACTGTCTTTATTCTATTAACATTTAATAGAATAAACTTGGTAATACCATTTGATACATTTAAAAAAAACATAGAAATTTGACTCATCTGTAAGAAACAAGATTTGAACTTGTTTATTCAACCAAAACATTAAATAAGCAGACCAACTTATCACATTCTCAATTTTTTAATTTTGTTAAACAATTTACGCTTCTTCATGAATATTCTAAAAAATTCGAAAAAATTTGTGAAATACAATTTGAATTTAAAAAACGGATTGAATTTCTTGTATTTCTTGAATTTAAAATATCAAAAACGGAGCCATCCACAAACCCCCACCCCCACCCCTTACAACCACGTACTTGTCCTTATACCTATGCTATTGAGAACCTTCCTCCCACCCCCGACCACCCTCCCTTTTTTTTCAAGCCCTTTTTCTGTCCTTATACCTATGCTATTGAGAACCTTCCTCCCACCCCCGACCACCCTCCCTCCTTTTTCGTATTCACTCAATGATTCCTTATTCTAAGGATTGAAAAAAAACTGTAAATACAAGAAATTTGCAATTAAAAAAATTTTACGAAATGCGTTTTACATAAAATATGAAATTTATGATTAAAAAAGTTACATAAATTGAGAAAAATATGAAAGATGAAATATTCAAGAAATTCAATGCGTTTTTTAAATTCAATGCGTTTTTTTCAAGAAATTCAAGAAATTCAAGAAATTCAATGCGTTTTTTAAATTCAATGCGTTTTTTTCAAGAAATTCAAGAAATTCAAGAAATTCAATGCGTTTTTGATATTTTGATATTTTAAATTCAAGAAATTCAATGCGTTTTTTAAATTCAATGCGTTTTTTAAATTCAATGCGTTTTTTTCAAGAAATTCAA